>DWJN01004025.1:0-12889 GCA_018248895.1 Carystus phorcus
TAAAAAATCATGTACTACAATATTGTTCCCCTCTAAAAGTTCTAAATAAAAGTCCGCGTCAGCATATGTCTAGCTTTTTAGGTTAACCCACTATAAGCATTTTTATGGTTATCAAAATAGTTCTAAAATAATAATTTTATGGCAAAACAAAGTTTGCTGGATCATCTAGTGATTTATAATATTAGGCGTGCCATAGATATAGATATATGTTACATTGTTACATTACAAGCAATCAAATGGTCAGACATGGAAAAATGGGTTTGTTAGGAGAGACTACCTCTCATAGACAAGGCGTACGTACACGATATAGTAGATAAATTGTGAATATCGACGATGCTGTTGAAAAAAAAGATTATATTGTCGCACATTTTTTTTTTTTAAATGGAATTCGAAGATAGGGTTGGACAATTTTCATTACTATAGGTCAAACTGAAAGCCATTTTTGTACCTCAGAGAACACGTGAAAACCAAACTTCGTTAACCGTCGAAAGCTTAAATTTTTCACATGAATACCATAGAACCCGCAGAATCAGTAGGTATCCTCTTATCACTTCATAAACACTTGTTGCGTCACAACGTGCTCTATTGTTGACGTCTCATTCGATGTCATTGATTGACCGCAGGGGAATAGGGAGTTCTTTATAGGCATACGGAGAAGGTGAACGTTTATCATTACATAAGGATCTTCACCCGCACAAAAATTGGATTTCCAAGACAGAATTGTATAGTATGTTCTAAGTAAATCGGAGGAAAATATTTTTTATACTACTTTCATACCCTGTTACGAGATGAATTTTAGGAATTCAATCTCTGAACAGAGACCATTAGCGTTTTAATTAGTTTTAGTTTGTAGTTTATTGGAATTTGTAAGATTGTTTCTTTACTGTATATAATGTGCTGTCGTATGGTATCTTTCTGTGTGTTATGTTTACGGGCGCTACGACGCGTCGGCACGGCCGTCCGGCGTGCCTGATAAGCTATCAGCGCAGCGGGAACTTTCCACGCCGCGCCGTATCTGCCGATATGAACCCTGTGCTAACCTATTACCGTTGACGTACCGATTCACTAACCGGATACGAATCACAGACGGATGAGAGCGTACAATGTTTGCACAAGCCAATAACTATCCATATTTCTGTTCATTTAAACGATGACGGCATTTTTTTTTATACATTATAAGTTAATGCTTGACTGCAATCCCACCTGATGGATCCGTTTAAACTGGCGTCGCCGAAAAATGAGCAGAGAAGTGATTCTGTGATAAGTGGTCAACGTAGCCCATCCACAGCAAAAGGCATTAAAACGTGAAAAGGATGAATGGAGTACGGACTATTAAGAAATTGGGCGTATAGCGGCTAAAATGATTGTCCATTTTCCTGACAATCATCCGGAATTATAACTTATGATTCATAAGCCTAATTTCAGTAACTTTAAGCGCGTCATCTCTTGCAATTACGAGCGCTAACTATTTTTGTGGTTACTGATGTTGTTATAGAGAAAATACTCCTCACATGAAAGATATTTTCGCGTAACTGCTGTTCGCATAAGTATTAAGATATGTTCGTTGTTATAACAGTAGTAATTTAGTGATTGTTGTCGAATAATAAAAATTATCATATTCTGGTTCATGAAATCGTTGGTCGATTATCAATAAATTAAAGTGTTAAAGAAAATAAAGGCAATGTCGTTTTAAAAATGGGTAGACAGCTTGGTGGACTGTGGTCTCATTCCACAGACTGCAGGACGTCGACTTTTGTGATGATAAATAACCTACATACCACGTTTAGTAGATAAATGGTCTTTCCGTACATAAAGTCTACGTAGTACACAGAACCCACCCACTTTGTTTACGACGTAAGTCCGTCAACAGGCCGAGATACTATTTATATCGCCAGTAAAGCACGGTGGGCGATAAAGCGGCTGCTTGTTTATCCGTTGTAATGGAAGTCAGCGATGCGATATCTTGTTTGTTATTATTTATTATTTTTATGAAAGGGAATCAGGAAGCATGTTTATCTGGACTCGAGTTTTGAGACACCTAGGTACAGTGGCCACCTTAGTACCGCTAGAGACAATGTGATCGTCTTAAAGTCAGCAATAAATTGACTTTCATAATACGTTAATATGCTCCATCGTCCGAGACTACATCGTGTTAACAACATTGATTGTAATGTTTTTATGATAAAACTATAGTATTGATTGTCCACTCATACTCCCGTATTACGATTCCCGGTACCACATAAATATCTATCTCGTCTGGAATCAAACGTCATTGAGCCTATCTATTACAAACTGGCCGTTAAAATGAGGGTGGATTTCTGTCCAAAATCAGTCCTTACGTTTAACACTAATGAGTCTTTATATAATAATTCCAATTATCCAATTCCAATTACTACGTAGTTCTGGATGATACAGTAGACGTAAAACTTTAACTTAAATTGATATCGTCTGTTCCGTGTTGCTATCCTTCATTTGCAGGTGAGGAAGGAAGTAAGCTTGAACATAGCAAAATATCAACGCTCTGTACATTCTCAAACGAACGAACAGACGCCAGGGCTCCGTCGTATCGTCGTCCCGGCGCTATCTGGTCGGTTTCCTAAGGATGCGTCTATTTGCGGACGGACGGACGCCGTTATCACAGCTCGTGTCCGGTAGATGAAGGACTTGTACACTGATAACGACATTGAGTCGTTTATCGGAAATTGTATTTTTTCAATAGTTCAACATAAATCTAAAGGTGTATCTATTTGTTTATTAAAGTAAGTGTTGGTAAGTAAACGGCAGATATAAACAAGTGCCCGTGTGAAGGATCCGTTAGAACAGTTAGTTGACTATGACATGCAAAATTTCGCGAGTGTTTTCTAACTTCGCATGTTAGGTCTTGTCAAGGGATTTAAACCGATAACTATAAGTATTTAGAGCTCAGCAAAGTTCTACGACTTTGTATTAGAATAACTTGTTAGAGTACACTTCAGGCCTCCCCAGTTTTGATGATTTGATGCTTATTGGGACATAGTTATCTATAGATCTGCATTAATACTTTGCTTGTATTATTTCACTGGACTATAAAATTAACAATTATGCTATTAGTAAACTTGTTTTATCTGAGACTGAGAACTCACGTGTTCGCTTGAGCAAGGTCCCTGACGTATTCGTATGCTTAAATTTCTTACTTCCTTCTTCAAGGAAACCCCACTTGCCAGTACTTGTGTTTTCATTTGTCATACTTTTGTTTCATTTCCCTTTACGTATCCCCTTCAGATATGTCACGTCAGCAACATTCGACAGCCAGTAACTTGTTTGTATAAACAGTCCGAATACGATTCTCTGAATCAATCTTAATCCCTGTCTTACAAACAAGTGGCGATAAGACAATACTTGCTGATACTTATTTTGTTCACGTCTGCACTTCGTGTATCGCCTAAGTACAGGTATATCGCTAATCCTGATAGATTTGTATCTTTTGTGATATGATAAAGTACAGTACAATGCAGTAGTAAAGAAAGTAAATTAATTTTATAACTTCTCTTATAATTCTTAATAGTTATAATGTATTATTTATGTGTGCAAACATCCTATTCGTCACTGGTGATCCTTCAACTTGGCAGGTTCCACATTTGCGTCAGCTAAAGTAGCTTAGTCATCTCATCTTAAGCCAGTAATGCTTATAAATAAGACTATATTACTTCACTAATCCAATTAAAAGTGTCTGTTACGAGAAGCTTCTGCAGTAGACCGCTACACTGATCGACGGTTGAACAATAATCACTCACATAAAGAAATATTAGGAGAAATAGTCTTAAAAGTTATAAGTAATTTCGGAATATAATAAGAACTTTCTTCTCTTGCCTCTCTGCCTTTGGTGACACTGAAGTTCGTGGGCAACGATG
Organism: Carystus phorcus; assembly: GCA_018248895.1. Taxonomy (NCBI): domain Eukaryota; kingdom Metazoa; phylum Arthropoda; class Insecta; order Lepidoptera; family Hesperiidae; genus Carystus; species Carystus phorcus. The sequence continues at coordinate 3,891 of DWJN01004025.1, forward strand.
ACCACTTTCCATCAAGTGACTCATATAGGTACTGTATTGGCTGATTACATTTAAAAACATCACTAAACTGAGGTTTTGTGGTCGGAACTATAGTATATAAATATCTGAGACTTACGATTCTCTCCTACTATTTAAGGAGGTCCGAAGTTGAAGAATTTATTGGTCAATCTTAGTGTTGGAATTTCTTAAGGGTAGCCATTAGCAGCTGATGCTTCCCTTACCATAGAAGCGCTCAAGATTTGTCCATATCCGCTTTCATTCAACTGTCGACCACGCCGGTACTTGCGCGGCACGATCCATCGTTTACGATCGACACAAGCCGTCGTCTCTCACAAGGTCTAATGCCTACGTAATGCATAATAAATACTTATACCTTAGGTACAGCAGTCGCTTCGTAGCTCCAATGTAATTTATTTGCATTACTTAGCTCATTTCTATTGAAACTCGGTCTGTTTCCGCCAGCCGCGGTGGAAAAACAGGCAAACCGCAGAGCAGACCGACGACTCGTCATAATTAAGCCTCGCGTGAATCAGCGGCACTTCCATACAATAGGTACTTAAATAATTAAATGAAATACAACGCAGTTTTGTTATCGAGTTTACATAATGTTGTTTTGGTGAGCTAGATGTATGATGTTAGGTATGTAGTACGTACTGGTTGAATACTGATTTCTTAAACAACTTATCTAGACGGCAGCGTCTAACAGATAGGCAATATGCCTGGTAAATAAACACTTGAATGCTTACACACTCATACTCCCGTACTATTATTACGGGAAGGAGATGGCGTCGTAGACAAAATCACTACCAACTACGTTACAACGACGTCCAATGATGAAGTTTCCTGCTTTTTATGAAATCGTTGAAGAAACGGTAGTGTCTGACCACGCGCAATGAAAGCTCCCATCGTAGACTCCTCGTCAACTTGTTAAGCCTATATATTTATATCTAAGACTTTTAAACTGCTTTATATGTATATACTAATACAAAAAACTTTAGTGCAGTACACGCTATACATATGTACATATAAGACAGTCCTAATCAGTCCATTTGCACGGCTAGCAGAGATTGTAGACCACAAGAAAAATAGATTTTATAATTACTTAACACAGGAATTTCGGATCTTGAATTATATTTACTTTTTGTAATTATATTTACTTTTACCGTCACGTGGACTGCATCTCGCTACTCTCGTGACACTAATTATGTATATTTAACTACCATCACCTGTGCAACATAACTTAGTGCCCCAGTATGTAGCAGTCATGTAGCATAAAATAGAGTTAATATAGCTCGTGGTCTCAATAGGAATTTACGTTACCCTGCTAAGGTTGTCAACATTGTTGGCGAAATAAGTCATTTTTAAAATATTTCAAGGATAAATATTTAAAGGACATCAATATCAATCTAAAGGTAATCTTAAAGATCGTTGATTAATTAAAAAATAAAGTATTCTCTTTTAGACTTCAGTATTGGACACGGTTCTTATGACGGTACAAGTGTATATTATTTCGCGTACTATTTAAATTATTCGAATATTGTTATGTATACAAAAAAAATACAAATGAATGGAACTCCTCCTTTTTTTGAAGTCGGTTAAAAATTACAATAAAAGATAGGAAAAAATGCTAAACAATCCGGATAAAGACACACTAATCGGCTAGTGGTATGCATGGTGTATGTAGTGGTATTTACGTCCTATTTTCTTAAATAAACATATTGAACTTGGCTTGACACGCTGCCGCGTTTCTAGATAAAAATCACAAAAAACCGTCACACCAGATTTTTACAAGATGACACTGTTGGCAACCCTATACCCGACAGAGGGAGTAGAGACGCGCGGGCCAAGGATCCGGCGACCGGGCCAACCGGGCCAACCGGGTCGCGACCGGGTGATCCGGGTATCGATCTCTGCGGAGGCTGGGTACACCGGTACACTGCGCACCACCACGCTCGAGGTCGATAACATCATACATTTGTTGTTACGAACATATCGTCTGCACTCTTCGTCTTATGAAAGTTGTATGACGTTACGAGATCTGTCGTAAGGTTTTAGGGTAAAAGGCCAAAGCTGTTCAAGCAATCACATTTAATTAGATACGGTAGTGAGATTTTTTTTTAAGTACATACACCCAAAAGCTACATGATATAAATTACAATTTAGTTTAAAGACTGATGAGTAATATTTAAGCTAAATGACTACAGTAAAATAAATTAAGAATGTGTCCAATAACTTTTCGTATAGTCTCTATTAAGGCGACACTTTGTTATTGCGTTTTTCACGTATGATGCACATACACTATATTACACTTAATTTACTTAACTCAAAAGGTTTCGTCCTTTTCAGTCGTCTCACTCTCACTGTTTATTGTCAAGGTGTCAGTGAGAAGTGATTTCTAGATAAATAATCGTTTAGGTCCAAAGTTAACTAATTCACTTCCCTTTCTTGTATCGTTTTTATGTTTGATGACATCCCGCGAGAGTCCACGACGCCCAGTAATTAGGGTACGGGGCCAAGGATACTCCTCACAACGCGACGCTCAATACGCACCCGTTTCCTGTTTCATTCACCGAGTTGACCCTCTTTTGAAAGGTAAAGTTATGGGCTGACATCTTGCATGTTTTGAAAGTCCGTGTTCTTCACTGAATCGTTTTCTTGGAGGTTTTTGGAAGGTCTATCTTGAAAATTGTTGTATGATATCTTCGCCATATTACTGTATTTTTTTTTAATATACGTTTAAGCGAAATTTTAAAATATCCTAAGTTCCTCGCTAAGGCCAGAGCTATATTTAAACAAAATGCAAACAATTTACCCCTAAATAAATCTATCAAAATTTATCAATTTTCATGCTTGAATCATACCTTATCTATTCGTTTGTTCACTATATACACAAAAAAACGAATGAAATCTTCAAGCAATATCTTTTAATATTAAGCAATATTTGATATTTTCTGTGATCACTATAGTACATATAATATATTAATATAAAGCAATATTATAGAATGATTAGCGTCGAAGCGCTACAAACTGTAATAACAAATGCTAGCGTGCAAACAGAACGTTACAACAGCGATAGGACGCAGATACCAAGTTTGGCGGCCGAAGGTCACGCTTGTGTTCACTGTTACGTAATACATTATTATTTAAATTTGTTTGCATTAAAACATTAATAATACAGTTATTTAAAGAAATACCTCCTCTTAGTATCTGCTTGTAATATATCTTGTTAATAACAACTCACTTCCCTAGCGTAAATGTAAATACAGAGAGATAAATAGTGATGACATAATAAATTGCACATACGAAGCGACTGACTGATTGGAATTAACTCATTAATAGCTACTACACAGCGCTGGTCTCTCCTCATTACTGAGGAGGACTTGAACATATTCCATGCTGCTCCAATGCGTATTGGTAGAAGTGACTGATTGTGGCCCCCTGGTAATCAAATCCAATGCTCTTCCGATAGCGGTCCGGGACTGATCTGGCCGTCTGTTCCACATTCTATCACTATATTCAAAACATGTCATACAGACATTACTTCAGTAAGATACTAATACTTTGAGCTAGATATTTCTGTAGACTAGATATATACAATAGTACTGTGAATGTTCTAGAGAAAAATAGGCCAAGGACGAAGGCGAATCTGACATGCGCCTCTCATTCCAAGTTGCGTTTGTGATCTTACATCTTACTTTATCTTCATTATAGAAGTTGGCTTGTTTCGTGTTTATTGTCGAGAGGAATGTACTAATAACTAATACATTAAATACTGAGTAGTATTGATAGCGCGACTGTTTGGTTACACATAGGTTTGCTTAGTTTTAGTACAAGAAATAAAGCATATTTTGATCTGAGAAAGAAAATAAATAGTACTTTTAAATCATGTCTATGATGGATGCCTATAACTAAATCTTATTTATAACAGCAGAGATATAATAAATAGAATATACGCTTAAACCCTCTGGCCGCTGCAATAGATTCCTTGTGTGTGTGAGCACAGACAACACAGCTGAAACATGATGAAAATCCACGTCCACTCAATCAGAGAATAAATATACATCTGTCAAGTAAATGACTACCCCGGCCGGGAAACAAACCCATGTGCTAACGAACGCAGGTTCAGTACCAACAAGACAGCAGAATCGTCCTGAGATCTTTTTAAATTTAAAACCCTTTGTGTAGTTTTTCCATACATGCCATTCTTCATTCCGCCATTTCGGAACGCTTAACAATTAAGGGCACAGCGAAAGAAGTTGCAAATATGAGATGTATTCGCAAGGTTACCTTATCCTAGGTCTATCGAGGTACTTTAACGAAATACGTTGAATAATCGAGTGTGCCGTGTTTACTTTCAAAGCGGGAGGCTTGCTAAGCGTACGCTCGGTTTGAGGTCGCCCGGGGCGGGAGCAAAGACCGGGTCACGGCGGAACGCGGCCAAGGATCGTACGGGTGTATCGAGTGCCCACCGTTGATCGATACGCAGCATCATAATATTCGCCAGTTCTTTGAGACGTTTCTAACTTTCTTCTCTTCCTTGGCCGAAAATGTCTCTGTGATGGCTGTTGTTAGTGTCCATGTGTGGCGAAGACATCTTAACGTAGCTCATCTGCTTGTCGGCTATTTTCATAAAAAACTGCTGTTGAAATGTTTATCATGATGAGATAAATAAATAACGCTACACAAACTTCCCCACACTATGATTCCCCGTATTGTGGGTGCCTTGGACAACATAAAGACAGGACACATGGACCGATAACAGAAATGTCATCATTCAAATAATTAACTAATCATATTTGCTTACTATCAGGCAGGATAGGCATTAACTTACATAAAAAAATTCTCCCCCGTACGGAATTAATCCCATGGTGGTAGATGCAAAATATTTGACGTTTCATAAGTGTATTTATAAATACCTACATGAAATAAATAATTTGAGTTTGAGTTTGAGATGACCATTGGACCTTGGTCGTTAAATAAAATGATATTTTGCTGTAGGAAAGTTCGACATCTTTAAGTCTTCCTTTTAATCAACTGTTCAAACAGGTTATGCTCGTGAGCCTATCTTGTAATTCCTGTTCCTTCGACTTACCTTGGTAGGTTGAACGTTAACTTAAAGAGGTTATTGCAGTATCTAAACGGCCACCTGCAGTGTCGCCGAGGCTGCAGGTGTTCGGGGACAGTGATCACTTCCCGGACCTCGGTAACTCGGTGGCTTGTCAGACGACCAGTTCTCGGGTAAATATAATACGCAGATGTTTTATCGGATTGCATAGGCACTATTTGCCAGATGCTACTATACATTTATCTGGTTTTATTGGGGACATCCGTTACCGTGTCCCTTTCTGCTGTAACTGGATTTCGGTGAAGCGTGTGTAGACTTCAACCAATGTTTCTGTTTACAAGTGTCTTGTATCGTGTTTACCATGTGAAAATTTTTCGAGTAAAATTTTTCAGTTCGTTATTTGGATTAAAATATAATAACAATTTATACATGTTTTTTTGCATATTATAAGTTAATGTTTAACCACTATTATTATTTATTATTATTGTTTATGTTCTAACATTTACAGAAACAAGGATACACGAAACATGCTTTTCAGTAACAGGTTTTTATTATTGTTGATAAATAAAAAGAACTAACAACACCGATTGTATTTCGCTCATCGAGCCCTTTCATTTGATCATGAATCACCGCGAAAATAATAAATATTCATTTTGTAAAGTCCGCCATATTTAATTAAAGATGGCGGCACTCGGGTAATCGTCCATTGTCACGATGGTCAAACGTGTGTCTATTTCAGATCAGTCAGCCACTGATTGACGGGCAATGGTCGGGTGAAATTAAATAAAGTCTTATAAAAGACGCTAAAATATAATAATATACCTACCTAATATTATAATATAATACAATTAATTCATTGAAACGCCTAATTAGGTGTCATCTCGCAATGCCACACCAGTGGGATGTGTTTACTAACGCCATAACGTCTACGGTTCACTTTACTCGTGGCATTGGGCGTGGGATTGGTTGATACTCGTATGTATTGATCGGTCGCTTCACTTGTCAGAGCCTACCCAGTCAGAGGGTAGCGGGTAGGAGCGACATGGGGATGGGGTTGAAGCTTAAATTCTTAAAATCTCTGACTTTTTACCACAATATAGCATAAAAATTGATATTAAACAAATATCTTACTCATCGATAGCTATGAACCAACGTGGTCTCAATGACTTAAGAGATCTTCGTTCTTCATTCAATACTGACAAAATTCCTCTCAATGCAATTTTATGCGTCATCTTGGAGTTTGTTTACATTGGTCAAAATCTGATATAAAGTTGATATAAAGTATTCTAAATGTGCTCCTGTAATTGTGCAGAATACGCGTAAAATTGGAGGAATTTTGTACAGTATTATAGTAAAAAATTTAGAAGTAACACATGTCATGTTTAAACAGTCAGTTTTGACATAATAATTATAAAAGGAAGGGAGGAACCTTAACACATACATCACATGTAGCAGTGATAACGGAGTTATGGTTATAAGCAATAATGTTTTTGGCATGTTGAGACAGTTAGTTCTATCAACGTCTCTGAATAAAGTTTTAAACTTTGCCAATGACAACATTGTTTACATCTTTACATGTCGTGACTTCGACTTATTTTTTCATGGAATTCATCTATATTTTGAAGCCAGATTAATCAAAACGATCATATCAGTATTTTGCAAAACAGAATTCAAACAAGATATTGGAATTATCAAAAAGGCTTATCTTCGAGGTAAAGTCCCTACAGATAACAAAACTTCTGAATTGAAATATCTAAAGTATTCAATGAGAAAGATATGAAATCACCTTTCATTACCACGCTATGATCGTATATATCTCAGTAGCCCCATGACGTTTCACAAGACTACTTACTAATTCCAGTAGTTTCGTGAGACAAATGATAGACCCCTATTATTTCAAACTCAAACTCTCAAACTCAAATTATTTACGTCAAATATTTTGCATCTACCACAATTTCGGAAGGGTGCCTTACAAAGAGGAGAAGAAACGGCAAAAGAAATATTGGTTTCATAAACTATGGCTCCTATAAAAATTCGAGTCGCTCTAGATAACCCAATTGTCCACGCGAAGTGCCAGAAGTGTAAACTAATGCTGACGTAACGATCGGATGCGAACAGTTTTGAACAGTGACAATGACACCGAATGCTGAGCTCGGCGCTTGGTGTTCGCATCGACCCGCGGCGTGGCGGGTACCGCGCGTGCGTACCGCCCGCTCGATACCGCCCGTGGGACGCCTCACCCCGCACCCGAGGTAAACGACTCACCAACGTTACGATAGGTCTAGAACCGTATACGAAATGCGGAATATTTCCATTACGATAGCAGCAGTCTCGATAATATAATGAGCACATTGCGCTCCTGTTACGTGAGCTGCGGTGGATGTTTCTGGGATTGTTTTAGTGTTACAAGTTAAAGTCTCCGAGTAAAGGTAGCCCACTGTTCGCTGAAGCTGAAGTTGATGAATTTATTTATTTGTGATATCAGCCGATACTAATTCACGTTGGACCAATAACGCATGAGCGGTCTAACATGGAACGTTTCGTTCCTGCTGATCATATTTAAGTTAAATGTATTTTTTGGCTTCGGAACATTCCTTAAATGAATTCGGTAAAATCTTCCTTTTGAACATTTGGACGGTTGATGAGTTACAGCAGAAAATGTTGATTTTTTGTTAATCGATCGGACTAGATCTACTATATACTAGTTTATATCCAACGACCCTTCAATAAACAGAATGAGAACGAATGTGTTCTTATAAGTAGGTACTAACTTTTGTCTAATGCATTGCAACGCGCGCCGTGTACTTAGTTAATATTTATAAATCATATTAATTCGTACAAAGTAATAATTACAGGTTTTGTATTTAAAATGCGCACAACGAAATTTAATTTCACAAGCATTGAACAAACACATGGGTTCAGTGACATTTTACCGTGTTAAGACAATTTTATTGTTTAATATGTGAAGTAGGTTTATAGTACTTTGCACGCCTGGGTGTTTTGAACAAATATTTTAGAAATTTATTATTGCAATTTCATTTATGTAATATATATTTATAAATTTTTCAGTTGTGAAAGAACGAATGATGTTTTTTATTTGTAAAAGTTAAAACTTTAGCATTGTTTTATTTTTAACTTTACTTTGATAAGGTTGGTAGCGCTAATTTGAACACAAAAATACGTTTTGTATATTGGTCATGCACAATTGTTACACGTAATATTTCTCGTTAAAGCAAAGTGCCGTGACGTATCGTCATTTTTCACAAAATTTCCGAAAATGATTACCATCATTATATTAGTTACTTGGACTCGTTTAAATAAAATATAGTTTTTCTGCATACGAAGAAGTTGGTTAAGTTAAAACTTAAAAAACGTGCCATTACACACAACGTACAAAGTACGATTTACGTAACTTTGATAGCAAAGATAAATATAATATTATCAATCTGATCTTCTGATCTGATTACCGGCCCGGATTTTGGCCTTAGCAACAGAATAAAACCTGAGGTATTTTTTTGTTGGTTTGGGCTTATCATTACCAGAATATGATGATGGTTCTTATACTGGGAAGCAGTTCTTTCATGCAGGTGTCTACTGGTTGCTGGTAAGACCAATAATTCTGCTATTTTCTTTAACTCTGTGATAAGCTTGTCACAGGGTTCTAAATAGGCTGTTCAGTTCCAAATTTCTTAGTTTACTTTTATATCAATCATTATCACACTAAGGGTGAAAACTACCCCTTACAAATATTGGTATCATTATCATCGTTAACAATCCTAAATATATTTGATTTGTTAACGATACATAAGTATTTTTTTTTTTTTATAGAGGGTTTAGTCATTAATTGACTATGCCATCCTCGTAAGGCCAGTTCTTCTAATCTACATACATGCATAATATAACTGTATCAGTATCTTGGCCGCTTCTGAGCCAG
>DWJN01004026.1:0-12888 GCA_018248895.1 Carystus phorcus
AATGTCTGACAGTAAGCCTTAAATAAGGCAACCTTCACTTCAGAACTACATCGCGCAAACCTGCGGGCCAACATGTTGCATCTCACTGACAATGCCCTACGCTCCCTTTCAACATCCAGGTCGTCGGAGAGGTCAGCATTGACCCAGTGCCCGAGGTATTTAAATTTGGTGACTCTACTCAACTCTATACCACCTATTTTAACAGGAGGAACTTTCTTGGGGATTTTACTTCCCGCCTTAAAGACGAGTAGTTCACTTTTCTTACTATTGTACCTGAGGCCATGAGCCATCGCGTACTCTTCACAGATACGGATCAGTACTCCTAGTGCACTGACTGATGGGCTCAGCAGAACCATATCGTCCGCGTAACTGATGTTGTTCACAAAACTACCATCCATTGAACAGCCTACTCCGGCTTTGCTAAGCACATCAATCAGCCCATTAATATATAAGTTGAAGAGCCGCGGGGAGGTAAGCCCCCCCTGCCTAACCCCACACTCCAACCTGTACTCTTTAGAATATGAGCCAGCCCATCGCACTTGGTTAGTTTGGTGCCTGTACCAAAACCTAATAAGGCCAACAACCTCCCTGGGCGTGCTAGTCTCCCTCAGGAGCTTTTCCCATAAGATGTTATAGGAGACAAGGTCAAATGCCCTCGACAGGTCCAGGAAACAGGCGTACACCGGAGTCCCCCGTGTGGCATAGTACTGAACGGTATGCTTGAGTCGCAAAATCGCTGTTTCGGTAGATAGTCCCGGTCTAAACCCGAACTGTGCCTCATGCAAGATGACGTGCTTCTCAAAAATGCGATCAATCAAACCGTCCAGCACCTTGGCTATCACAGTTGCAAGAGATATAGGTCTGTAGTTGTTCCTGTCGGAAGCATCTCCTGTTTTATTTTTGGGTACAGGTATAACGATGGTTTTCATAAGCTCCTGAGGCAGATATGCATGCTGTATGCACAAGTTATAAAACAAAGCCAGCACTCTGGGCAGGTGCACACCCGCATAGCGTAAATGCTCTATGCTGAGCCCATCGTGACCTGGTGATTTGCCCCTCGACATGTGATGAATGACCGCCTCAACATCCTTACTTGTGAACCGCATACACTCACCACACGCTTGGAGCGCATCTTCATGTGCCGTCTCTGCAACCCCCAGAGGAGACTGCACCCTAAAATGCTCTCTGAATAGCTCGGCAATATGAGCTGGCTCACACTGACCTTCTACACTCGATGGCAGGCAAGCTTTAGTGTCCAGCCTTTTTGTGCATTTCCAAAAGCCCTTAAAGTCCCTACTGGAATGGTGTGTGGCCAGTATGTCCATTTTGATTTTATCCTGATTATTCTGACACCATTTCAGTCTGGACTTAAAGTGCCTTCTAGATTCACACATTTTGTCAAACACAACTCCTCTATTTGGTTTGCCATGTTCCAACCAAGACTGGAAATCAAGCCGGGCCTGCCCGTGAGCCTCCCTTGTCAATGAGTCAACTGCCAAATAGTTCGTCGTTCCGGCTGGCGACTTAAGAGCCAGTACTTTCTATTTTATTTCTCTTCTTTCTTGACCGGCAATGCACCAGTAATGCCTTCGGTGTTGCTGATACCATGGGCCGTGATTACTTATTTCAGGAGGCTGGTTTGCTCGTTTATCGTGTTAAAAAAAAATTGCTCAAAAGAATAACTTATAGACGCAGCAAAATACACACTAATATTATAAAGAGGAAAACTTTGTTTGTTTGTAATGAATAGGCTCAAAAACTAATGGACCGATTTAAAAAAATATTTCACCATTCGAAAGCTACATTATCCACGAGTAACGTAGGCTATATTTTATTTTGGAAAAAATAGGGCTCCGCAAGATATTTGGGTTTTTCGGACACAAGGTGTAATCATAATTTATATGGCAAAACAACGTTTGCTGGCTAGCCTAGTATTATTATAAAGATGACGTTGAACATCGTAGGTACATACGAGTTCCACGACAACGTAATATCGCGGGGCCTCTTATAACCCAGCTGAACACGATCACTACAAAAACTTGCATATCAAGGCCAATATTTTGATATATCAATTATAGACACCAGCCGACCGAATTTAATTAACGAAATGAGTTTCGTTTGCATATAAATTGTATTGCAGAAACACGAACGAACTAGGTATTATTTCACAAGTTCTAAACTACATTTTAAAGTTGGAAGTTGTTTTCAAATAGTTATACGGCTTAACTAGTTCAATCTTATCAGATAAGGGTTACTGCTGATGTTGCGAAAGGGCGTTCGTGACATGTGACGTATGTAAGTGCATTGACCCTTGAACTGGTAAATTCCTGTTTTTTGACATTATAGAAGCTCTTATAATAACGTAGCAGAAAGAATAACACTTATTTCGTCATAAAACAAGCTTCTTTAGCCAAGCTGAGGCTTATGTATGTACTATATTAGTACGATCTCATGTTTTGAATTGTTATCAATGATTTAAGAATTGCCTTAATAATAAGTTCATGATTTATATTTTTATAAGTTATCTCTATAAACATTATTCTGTATTGGACGGAAATATTGACAGTACAGTTTTCTACTTTTGCCACTCTTTACAAACCATTATTAAATAAAATACATAAAAAAAACATCACCCATAGTTGTACTACCAAATCTATTAGAAGACGCGGGTTCGAAGGGTGTGCTGTGAGGTCAATCATAATTTATTACAAATACCTAGAAAACTGGAAACGCTTCGGGAAACTTTATCCCCTACCGTTCTTAAATGATACCAACAACATATACTAGTATATATTGTATGTTACATATTTTGCTTACACTAAACATTTTCTCAGGAATGATTAAACACAGGAAAATCCGCACAATACTTTTAATATTTATTGAGTTCTAACACACAGACCTTAAATGTACATACATAGTTTTCACACAGATAAACGGTGTATTTGTTATGCAGTCTGTAGAAAACATGTCTAATCTATAAGTTTTATTATGACAAAAGATGATAAATTGTAATTCGTAGTAACTAAACAAGAGTTACTAGTAAGACACACCTTTAATTCGTGTATGCTAATATTTTTGTCAGACATCGTTGTGTAGGAAGTAATTGTAATAGTGGTCGGTAGAGACGACAGATCCGCAAGTCATGTTTATAACACTAATAAAAAACAAAATACATAGATTTCGTTTTCTGGCCGGCCAGACAGACGTATAGTTACGACTTTACGAGTGTTTGACAGTTGTATTAGATTGATGTTGTCACATAATGCATAAAATCTTAGTGAAGTGTTAGTCGACTAATAAATAAGGGCAATTTTAAATCAATTTAAATATATATTTTTTGTAAATTTTGAGTTCGAATAATAGAAATGAAAGAACATATAGTAGTAGTAAATAATAATTATAAAATACAATACAATAAATGGCATTGTATTTAAAAACATTATCATAACTATTTTTTCATATTATTACTGGCTGTTAATGATTTTTATTTTTATGTAATTATGTAAATAAAAAATCTAACAATAAAAAGAACTTAAGCTGTATAATTTTAGTGCTTTTCAAGAATTTAATATAGTCGAAAGTACTTTGCGAAATCCTTGCAAATACAAATTATTGTCAACTTTTTCTATTTCGGGGTCAATACGAGCATTAAAATACCATTCACTATCGGAACATTCCGCGTCGCATAACCAGTACTTGTGTCCGAATCGCATTCTTGGTTGGTTTATCATATCATTAATCCAGATAATTCAGGAATAAAATAATGACAATTAGTAAAAGCTTTTAATTTACAATTCCAATTAATGTATATGTTTTTTTAAATGATATTGTCAATGTTTGGCCACAATTTCAGCTGATACTCTTCTACCATACATCCTCTAAATTGTTTATTTGAACTATGTCCAAGCAATGGAAAGAAGAGAATGGAAGAAGAGATCGCTGTATCAGTGAAAAAGCCGTCTGTTGTATCTCACTTCCTAAATGTATATTACACAGTTACGGTTATTGTATACGATAAAGAGAATTTGTATTGTATTGTAAAATAGTTTGGCGATAATAGTTTAATACTTAAAGATATATTTATATAATCATTTAAACACGAGGCAATGTTGAAAACCCGTCGCGTAGGTTGGAGTTAGTCTAATTGGAATAACGGTCCCAGTTCTAACTAACAACAATTTATAACGACATAATCATAATGAATTGCTTGTGTAATTTAGTTGCGGGCTGGATGTAATGCTGAGTGTAATACGATTTATATGGATTTGAATTTGTACTAACCACCCAGATATGGTCACCCGACACCGTTTACTTTGTTGTAAAGTCGTGTAATATAGCATTGAAACGGAAAATAGAACGTGAATAATTACATACGTCTGCTTTTATAATTATGCTTATTTTTTGTTTTAACAATTTCATTGCTATTTTTAAATTTTTAGGTTTAATTAGAATAACGTATATTTATAATATGTAGATGAATTTCTATTGAATTAAATTATGTCATTTATGCGACTTATAAACGTGTTCCCTATGACTTTACTTTGATGACTTTACTTCTCTATGACTTTAGTTTTTACGTATTGAGGTGATCCTTGTAAATAAGTAATGTAACACTTTTTGGACCGATTGTACCGAATATATTTTGAGTGTGAATTGAAAATTTTATACATAAAAATTAAAATTATTAATGTGGGTTACCTTCTTAACATTTTTTAATACATCTTATTCATAATAGCGTAAAAATAATAATGCTAAGTTACAATCCCAAACGTTTTGTACGCATAGACAAACTTACCTGATTTATTATATGGATAAATAATATAGGTAGTAAATAGTAGTTAACTAACAAGTATGTTGTGGAGCGGAGTGCCGACTAGCTAGATCTAGTTTCCCGAGGTTAGTCTCGACCTGAACGTTGGTTTATTAAGACAAGTTTTAACTAATAGTCGTAAGTCGTAATGTAGTTTCATATAAATTTAATATAGAAAATAAATACTATATTTTATTCGCAATTGATATTAGGTCTTAAAAACCAAATCTATATCGTATTCATACTATACAAGTCATAATATTAGTATAAGAAATAAATATGTTCAGCTTATAATATTTCGTTCGAAATTTAAAAGGAAGTACTTATTATGTACAGCGATTGCCTGTATTCTCGTTAGTGTAATATTTTTTTTACGCAAAAAAAATAAATTACACTATATAAGTTAATGCTTAATTTTAACGTAATCGGCCTCTACTCACGATATAGAACGGAGTTAGTTTAATACCGGAGTGTTAAAAACCACTTCGGATAACTTCATGTTTCCCCCTTCCCCTCGGGCGACTTCCCATTATATCTTTTTCTCTATTTATTGCCCGTAATAACAGGGGATTTGTGTTGTCCGAAATTGAGCTAGTAGTTGCAAACTTTAAATTTAGAAGAGGTGAGGAATTTTGGTAACTTATGTATGTACGTATAGAGTATTCGATGTTTCAATCGCATTTCCTTAATATTACTACAATATGGGATTGAAACAACGGTAATACGACAGCTGCTATAAGCAATTAAACAAAATAGACAATCCTTAAGTAACTATAGTCGATTGCTCTGGTTACAACTGAACTGAATCCGCCCACATTACGTTACCATAGCAACAAATTTTCCAATTTCCAAGTAAACTTCTAATTGTTTCAATTTTTTTTATAGATAGCATTTTACTAATTTTGAGCTTCACTCGTCCAAAGCCACCAAATAAAAAAAAAGAAAATCGGAAGGCAAAGGAGCAAAATCCACTGAACTTTTATTTTTCCTATTTCGTTAAATTGACAATATAATAACAATATACGGTACTTACCTAGGTGTATGTGTAATGAGTTTACGTTTTGTCGTTGCGACCGGCACGCCATCTAGAGAGTGCCTGGACTTATGGGAGAGCGGCCATTAAAAAGGGGCGGTAAAGTTTACTTATTTTAAAATTTAGGTAATAATATTTCTCAGTATTTAAAAGTCGCAAATATAATTTCAAATATAATTATTAATGATATTGTAAGGTTTATTTAAACAATTTATGTAATGTTTGTAAAATAAATGAACATTGTTATACGCGCCACGTATCATCAAGAGCCATTCTCTTACGGCATTGTACATTGGCCATTCATTCAAAGATCACGTATCAAATAGAACTGGCTACAATTATAAAATTATTTCTCTATAGATCTCGGCAGTTTTGTAACTCATTTTGTTTAAAATAGATTGTATCACCATAATTTTTGTAATTTTCGTTTTCGGCGTTTCGAATACTAAAGTCAGAAATATAATTGTATCTTGATACTTCTTTTTATTTATCGGAAACTATTTTGAGGGATTTTCTGCAATAGTCAAGAGTGAAGAAGCTTCTATTAAGTAACGCTTCGCCACCCAAGACCACATCACCGCTTACCGTCAGGTGGGACTATAGGCAATAACTAGCTTATAATTAATACTTAAAAAAAGTTAAAATGCATTCAGTTTGTTTATGAGAAAGATAACGTTATAATTTCCGAAAGGGATTACTTTAGTTTAAAAATTAAAAACGGTAATTTTTACTGGCGATTAATTTCAAAAATCCAAATTAAAAATTTTCAATTCCAAATTTTATAACCTCATGTGTTCAATCAATTGGGTCACAATACTGTACAAAGGTATAAAGTTCATGTACGTTTGTATGTTGTCCTTTCTATTACGGACAAACACGTATATAATTGTTGTATGTCTGCATTTAATTGCAGAATGAATTTCGAAATAGGATCTCGGCTCGCGCATTGTTTGCTCCGAGCCGGATGGAATTGATTAATCGCTGAACTACTGCTGTAATTAACCATTAATTTTACAGTTAGCGGTTAGGTCACGTTACTTAAATGTTATTGACTCTGCGAATAGATGTTATCTTACTTAAATGTAAAAAATAACAGCTGTATCTTGTTTATTGTTTTCAGTTGACAGCTATGTTATTGAAGGTCGCGAGATCGAAGTAATTTCGTTAAGTTATTTCAAGCTCTTCTAGTGTTTTTGATGACCTTCAAATGTTGGATTTGAGAGGAATGATGGGCGAATATAGAACTAAACCTCTTTGTAATTTTTAAATACGTTTTACAAAAAAGTAAAATGGTTTTTTTATCATGGCTTGATAAGATTACGATACGTAAAGGACACTGATATTAAAATCACTTATAATTATTATCAAGCGAAAAATACTATGCTTTCTTTGTATTGGTGGTGTCGATAGGAAGCGACTATTTACAATTACGTGGCTCATCTCATTTTCGGTTAGTTACATAAAATGATCACTTTATCAATGGACAGAAGAAAAAAGACTTCAATTAAATACGCTGTATTAGGGATTACTTGTCAAATTGATACGGGAATACATGAAGTTCTTAAGTAACACACAAAAATAATACACAAAATTGAGAAGCTCCTATATTTTGAAGTCCATTAAAAAATGTATTACCCGGAAAACTCGACGAGTGGCAGCTTTGTCTAATTCCAATCAGCGTGTGTAAAATATAAAAATGGCGGCAATACAACAGCAAATCGTTGGCGACCTCGAATTTTATTTCAACAGAAATAGACTTGTTTTGACGGTCTCTTGCCATTTGGCATTTTGTCACTACCTTGATACGAATACGAGTGCGAATAGATGCACTGGAATGTAGGCATGCTGAATGCATTAGAATTGTAAAACCGAACGTTCACCGTTCTTTTAGATTGTATGCAATAGGTATGTAAGTTACCTTGCCGTCGGACGGCTTGTTTGATATTATAAGTAGGTATTTATTCAAATAAGTTTAAGCACGATAACATGGAGTTGAAGGAACTGCCTTATGAATAAGTAAAGTAGGTAATCAACGTAAATAAAGTGGAATTCTTGATGGTGACACTTAATTCCGTTCGTGTAATTCGTAACTTCTAAAATAGGCTCGTTAGTAAGCAAGTTTCTAAACTATGTACTTTGCCGCCACTTTTAGTTCTCGCTTTCCAAACGTCATTCAGATGGCGTGCGGATCGCGATCACATTTACTAGTTAACAAATAAATTTTATAAATTATGACTGTATATTATCATGATATCGTAAACTTAACATTGTATAGTAATGAAAAATTAAGGAAATTAAAACCAGACCTGTTAGTTAGAGATAATTTACTGATGTGCACCTGCAGACCATACCATTTAACTGTTTACAGATAACATATTTATTAACGAAATATTCTTATGCCTTCTTTTGTACCTACTTGAATGAAATGTTTGTAACATATATTATGTATTGTGAAGCCTGAACTTAAAAAAACAACTCTCAAGTGATTGCGTTATTAATGATGAGAATTTCAAAACCTACGCCTAGTTTTGAAATTTAGTGTAGCTATTAAAAAAACCTAATTCGATGTAAAGCTTGACATGCGACATCATGGTCAAAATGATTAGTAATATATTAAATAAAAAAAGAAATAAATTTATGAAATTCACATTTAGGAAATAGATAAAATAATTCCTTCTTTTCCTTATGACAGACTATATTTAGTTTCTCTTGCATGCCAGTGTTGCTGTTACAAATTGCACTTAGTCGAAGCGAACGTCGCCTTAATTGGTTTTAAAAATCGAACTCCACTTAGCCGGTAGGATTTAAATTACACACCTCGCCGCTACAAAGGCGTTGCGCTCGTGTTTGAGGTGTTTGGTGTTTCAGCAAACTCTCACTACTTTCACAAGTTAATGTGTGTGTGTTTTAATAAACGCGAGATTTCGAAAGGTGAAATTAAATAAAATATTTTCTATACTTTTAATAAATTATCTTTAATAACGTAATTGCTAAGGTAATTAAACTGGCCTATTATGATAATTCGTTATATATTACCGATCATTACTTCCTGAACGATGAATAAATCCATCATGAGATGAAATTTAGTACCATGAGTAGCACCACGGAGAATGAAAAAAAATTCACTGATACTTGACAGGTATGGATATTATTTATCACTATTACAAAATGTTTGTTTTATTTAGGTTTTGTACTTATTTTTTAACATTCACATTGACTCTCATTTACAATCATATAATCTCAAAATATCAATATTAAAATCATCTACAAATAGATCGTGGTTATAGTAAGTTTCGTTATTCAATTTCAAAAATGGAATCTATTTATAAAAAACATAGACCATTGTACGCGAGTGTACTCTCACTACTTTCATCTGTCGTTGTGTGCGGCGTGCGTCCGTGTGCGCGGCCGGTGACCTTGCTATCAGGCGGAAGCGCGCGGCCGCTGAGTCAGAGCGCGTCTGCCGGAGCAGGGACCTTCGTATTATCTACTTGAAACGCAACCATTCCGCTATTCCAACACTAGACAATACGCAGTATACGCACGCGTATTCTATTTGTCATCTGTTGCGTTTCGATTATCTGTCGAAACTTATGTATCGATTGAAAATTAAAATGGCGGGATGGAATACTGATGGTTATTCGAATTTTGAAATGCTTTGTAAATCCCTTTGTCTTTGCGTGTTCCAAAACGGATCGTCTCGGTCGTAGGAAATAAATTGCTGACGTTAGCCAATAGTTTAATATCAATACAATAATATTGTAAAGTTGTTTGTTCGAACGCACTAATCTCAGGAACTACTGGTTCGAATTGAAAAATTATCTTTGTGTTGGATAATCCATTTATCGAGGAAGGCTATAGGCTATATAATATAGCGTTAAGATCAATAGGAGTTCAGCATTGATAGATAGTTATAAAAACGGGTTTTAAATATTAGGTTATACGAAGTTCGCCAGGTCTACTAATAATAATATACTTTGAATAACATGTACGATTACAAAATATATTAACGTATTGGCATAGGTTATTCTTGCAATTTATTCGCCTCGTTCGAATATCTGCGTGTTTCGCTAGCAATACAATTTATGCATGCACATGCAATAAATCTTTATGTTAAACTCTAGTTCGTAATTTAAATTATTCTCAATGGATTTGAATTTATGTTTTTTTCAAACTTGCAATCATATTTTATCTACAGTACTAATATAACTTTATATTAAACTTTTAATAATGTCCTTTGAGTCTTTGTCATTGAATAAAACCTTGGTAATTACAAATAGGAGACATTTATAATTCTACGATTATTTTATTCAATTGTTTTGCGTGATAGTCTAAATGAAAGAGTAATTAATATGACGAACAAGAAATTATCATGTTAGATGACAAAAAATTATCGTGATAGATTGTTAATAGATGGCGCCTTATACACGTTGGCATTATTTAAAAAAAATGTAATAGCGGAGAACATAATAATCTTTGATTTGAATCGTAAAATTCATAAATGATTACGGAAGAAATCTGCGGCAACCGGCGAGTAACTTTGAGAGGTAATATTTATGTTTCATGCCTACTGTACCTAGTGAAGTGCAGGAAATATTTGAAGCAAACGTGATCCGACTCGTTCGGTATGCGAACGACGTCCTTCCAATGAAAAGCATGCAAATAAACCGCGATGACTTCAACGACAGGCCTATTGATGAAACAAAACTATTTCAGACGCATGCTATTTTAGACCCTGTCTGAGAGGAATCTGGGTTTATATTTGCGTAGATTTTATGTGTTTTTAATAAACTAAACTTATTTCATAATTCCTTCTGCCTTATACTCGTAGTATATCAGCGAATTCGGTAGATATTATTCGGAAATATAAAAAATTGCAATCGGATCGAATTGTAAATCTAAATATTTCTCGAATCCATTTAAACAAAACAATTCAAGAAAAGCAGCGAACTTTAGCGTAATATAAACCTATAGACCTAATGGATATGCTTGCTACCTGCAATTTATTCGCCTAGCCGAGAGGATAGTTCCAAAAACAATAACCGTATGAGCTAGTATAGATTTGTAGTAATTTTTAGTGTAACTTACCGACCGACGAGGGGACGTTTGGGGTCCTTCAAGAATCTGGTCAATTGCTTCCTTGACCGTCAACTCGATGACATCTCTGGTGTTGCTAATGTTCATGGGCGACTGTTATCACTTACCATCAGGTGGCCCGTTTGCCTGCTTACGACATAAAAAAGACGATATGATGGTAAATGTTCACCTTGCCTTGTAGATGGATATCAGCTGTATTAAAGGTATCATTAATGCCATCTTGGATAATAAAGGAGGGCAAAGGACAAAGGTACTGGCTTTCAAACTAAGCCAAAACACGATGAATCCTTAGGCAACTGAATCAAGTATAATTATAGATTTGTATTTTAAAGTCCTTTATTCTATCTACTTTTGATTTAGAAAGGATTTTCTATATAAAAACTGTTTACGTGATGTAGCTGGTTTTCATTAGCCTATGACAGCTCTAGCTATAACTTTCCTGTATAGATACTTGGTATACCTAATAAACAAATATTTTTTAGGTTGTAAACTAGCTTGATGTGGCAATAAACATAAATTTTGTTTCTGGAACATTAGACGAGTCTACAAATTGGCAATGTACCGTTAAGTTCGTGGGTTTTCGGCAAAGAATGTTAATAAATATAGAGTTAAATACATATTAGTTTTTTACTTTACTTGCATTAGACTGTTAGCAAAAAATTGTCCAAAATTATATATGTAGGAGGCGACTCGGCAAATGTTATCCGGCAACATAAAAAACATTTTCTATTAAATTGAATAGTGAATCTAAACCATCGACTTATCCACTCAACTTCTTTCAGTAGGTACGCACATGAAAAGAAGAATAAGATGTATAAGACAGAGATATATTATATACATAGGTATACAGAGTTGAGCGACTGCGGGTGCAATTGGTACCTTCATAGGTGATTGCCTTCAACCCATTAATGGCCCACTAATGAGCACGGGTCTCTCCTCAACATTGAGGAGGTCTAGAGCATACTTCACGACGGCTTAACGTGCCCTCCGAAGCACGGAAACGCTCAAGAAATTTTTGCCACTAGCGGTCACCCATCCACGTTCCGACCGCGCCCGCAGTTGCTTAACTCTGTCGATCGCGTAGGATCGACGCGACCCGCCGGGCTAAGAGCGCTTCGACATGTTTAACGATTGTTATTTATGAGAACCATCAGAACAGCTTTATGTCCCTTGCGAAGTACGGAAGCGCTCACATAATTTCGCCACTAGCGCTTAGGTCACCCATCCCGGTACTGACCACGCTCGTCGTTAATTTGAACACGGGATCGATAATTCTAATACACTATTTTCTTTACAGATGTTTTCCACCATACTCACATATGAACTGTTTGTTCTCCAGATTACATAATAGTGAATATAAAAATAAATAGATTTTATATAAAAGAATGTGTATTTTCTGTATATAACATTTTTGAATATTGGTTAAGAGCTGAGACACTTACCTAGATTACATTTAATACTTAAAATAAAGTATTGTGACTTCAACCTCCCTTCATAATTATTTGAAGACAGTTGGATATTTGGCAGTATTAAAAATAAAATGTTTGCTATAATCATTTCTACACATTACGAATTATACAGACGTTCGGCAGTTAAATCACTTGTAAATAACTATTAGTTTATCCAAAAATCCGTAATTTAAAATAAACTTTTTATACCTCGGTCACGTGACACATAACGGTCCGGATTGCGTCGGATATTCGATGACGTCATTTGGCGGTGAATGTCAGTTCGCCCACATTATGACGTATTTAAAAAGACGCTATATTGCTCATACTAATGTTTTGGCGGGTTATTGAAAAATATAATTTGTAATTTGAATTTTTAAGACAAAAACAACAACTTTTTGTAGTTTCTTCAGCTTCTACTAAATAATAATGGGTTGGGGAAAAAGAAATCCATTATTTTCTCGGTAGGTGGCTTTAGTGATCGATATCTCGAAAAGTAT
>DWJN01004027.1:0-12887 GCA_018248895.1 Carystus phorcus
GCCTCGCTGGGAATCGAACCCAGGACCCTTCGAATGGCGGTCCGGCGTGGTAACCATCACGCCATGCGGGTCGTCGTTAAAACACATCATTCAAATTTTTACCAACCAAAACATACGCAACAGAAGCTAACTGGCAGAACGTTACGTAAGGATTGTATTATTATCGAAGTATTAAGTCATTAATATTATTTTTCCGGGAACTTGTCCATGTGTAATCCTCTTACTTGAGCCATCCAAGTTATTCCTCATTCGTGAGTCATTATCCTCATTGCTGAGGGTCGTGACCTCTTCCATGAATCACTTTATCTCCAGGCCTTTCGATCTGAGACTTGTAGGGCATTGCGGATCCGGATGGATAGCAATTTGCAAACCTGGTCAGACCATCACGTTGGACTGCGGCCTCTTCCTCTTTTTCCTTCCACCGAAACCACCAAGTTATTCAGTGAAACTTCATAAATTTAATATTTGGCTTGGTTACAGGTTGTACAAACAAACGCTGTAGGATACCTATTCTTTTAATTTTAATATGAATTATTGTCTCAATATAAACGAAGGTATAAAATATTTCTTCAGTAATATTCCTTAAATCTTTCAATTTATTCAACGCCCTACCAGCTTGGACATTCGATACAATGACAAGTGAAGACGGTCGCCTTATTGATTAGGGAATACGATACCCTTAAGTCGACGTTTTTCTGTCTCATATTGATATCAGAGGATTCAATGTGGTTAGTAATAATTGACTTTCAATATTATAAATCCGTGAAAAACTTAACAAATCGAAAATGCACTTTTTCAGGGCAGCCATTTTTATGTTTAAGTTTCATCTGTAAATTCTGAGTTTATGTTTGAATACTTTTTTATCTAAATATATTCATTTGCTTTGAGTTTTCATATCACTATGAATTAAACAATCCTAATGCCTATTACGCATTAGAAATATATATGCAAGTAGACTTATCAACTTATTCACGCCTGGTACGGAAATACATGATGGATGAAGTAAACGACTCGTCCTCAAACTTCTACACTGACACTACGCGATGCGCTGGTCAAAGACCGGTGGAGACAGAACACACGCTCTAGATACCCTGATGCTGACCACGATTTTGAGATGAGGGACCGACCATAAAGAGAGAGTACGATAAATAAATTAAAAAATCATTAAAAAACACGATCGAATTAAAAATAATTAAAAAAACGATCGAATAAAAAACTTAGCCACAGATCATGACACACTGTTTTAATTAACGAATATCGACGAGAAATTACGATTATAATTTCAATCAATAATTTTATGTTACATGTATGGATGTAACTGTGTGTGGTCTCAACACACATTTCAAAACATATCTTTAACTCTGCAAATATGTAAATGTTCCATTCAACCTAGCTTTATGCACAAAGTAACAGATAGTTTGCGAAAACTTTTACACAATCATCATTAAATCAATAGATACGCAAAAGCTGTTAATTGGGAAACGCATTTAGGAGCCATTCAGTCGCGAAGCTATAAAACTTTCCCGCCGTATCATTTGCGCGGGAAAATGACAAACAATGAGTTCATCCATCTAGCTCTGTGGTAAGAGGTCAGCAAATAAAATATTGATGTCAAAATCATTAGAATCACGCACTGTTAAGAGATAAGAGATGTTGAAAACTCGTATATCCTGAACCATAATATATGTATGTACCTATTTTGTAATTGTTTGGCCTGTTTTAATAATTGTGAATCAGAAAGTAGTACTAATAATTTATTCTTACTTGTCTTTGGCTGAGCGTTATACGCCAATGCCATATTAAGAGAAAAAAACTTATAGCCAATGGTTAATATAAACTGGGTGATGATTTCAAAAACAAAGGTGAATTTAGTTTAATGACAAGTGCTTGGATATGTGTCTGGTATTAATTCATACGAAGATAAATATAATATGTTGTCTAAAAATGAGTGTGTAGATATTTCTACATCTTTTTCCATGATTGCATGTGTTAAGAACTTGCGTTCGTTATTTAAGTTTTAAACTTTTGAAAACCTACGACTTAACAAAGCGATGATAAAATATAACTTTACATAAGAAAAGACTTCGGGCGACTTAATATTTAAAAACTCCTGACTCTTGGGGTGGTCATTAAACCCTCCATGAATCCGCAGTGCAGCAGCGTGGTAGAGTATATTTAAATCTCCTCAGTGATGAGGAGATACCCGTTCTCAGTGGACCATTAATGGGTTAAAAACAATAAGACAATAATTATGTAGGTACATATACATAATAATAATAATAAAGTTTCTAAATATTCCTGTTTACGGGTACCCTTCTGGGCTGACGATTCTGCATTTAAGATATGACTTGTCAAATGTATAATCACCCCGCACTCATTATAAAACAATTTTGTTGTCCGCATATTTCTTAGACGAAGTGATGATCCTAGACTAGTTCTTAGCGATGCTAATGAATAAAAGACATTAGAACTCGCCGCCCTCTCATCCATTATAAATACAAATGGATGGACAATTACATACATGTAAATTTAATGGTGTCGGCTTCACGTCTAATGACACACGAACAGATGCGATGTGTTATCATGGCTTCAGTGTGCCATCGCGACTTCACTTCATTCGTATAACAGTTGATATTACGAACCATAGTAACTGGCACTCGATAAAACATTCTCGGAATCCCGGATAATTTGAATTTAGAACATTAATATTTTATTGATTAATACTATTCAGTTAGCTGACCTCTAATCACTAGAGGATTTTTGAAAAGCGAGCTTATTGTTCCTAAAATTTGCGCAATGCAAAGTAATTTAAATAAATTAAATATATTTACAGCATTTCTTTGTAATTGAAACACGCCAAAAAGAATAAAACCTATCTAGACAGGTATGATCTGGATTCAACTGAATAGTAAATAATCCAGCTACTTCTAATAGAAAGAAAGCATAATGTGTAAAAGTTACTAAAATCAATTCAATATGTTTATAGCATCTCTTTGCACTTGAAACACGCCATAAAGAATGGAACCAAACCAGGCACGTATAACTTAATTTAAGCTGAATACAAAGTCTCGCGACCTCTAATTCAACAAACCTGGCTCCATAGCCTCAATCATTGGTCACTCGATTAGAGGTACGTGATTTAGACTAAGGAAATTGCAAGAAAGAAATTAATGCTCAATGAATAAAAAGAAAAACGTTAGATCGAACAAAAAGCCGTTAACCAACATAATGTCACAGTTAATAAACCGCTATTAATAAGAATGCGATATTAACCAATAGGGAAGGTATTATAGAATAAATTGTTCTACATTTATGCGGGTACCGAGGGCCTGCGAACTACACATCTGAATCTAAACGTTATAAATCAACAGTACCTTTTATTAAAAACTATCTTTATTCACCAGACATTGAGTACAATTTGTATTGATTAATGAATTAATGATAGTTTAAAATAATTTTATAGTTGATAACCGAATGACGTGAGCGATAACGTTTGCTTGGAAATTACTACGGGTCGTGTAAATATTAAACTCGAAGGATTATTTCAATATATTCGTTGAAATGTTAATATAGTTTCAACTCCACCAAGACATGACTCCATTATAATTGATCTTCATTCAGGAGACTTCATGTTTTTATGGCCCAATTTTTGTAAGACTAGACTAACAAAAACAATAAAGCGATCGAAATCAGTAATTAGCTCATCATTAAATCTCTTATACTGGCCACTTACATACCTTATTGTTACTTAGTCGGTTATTTACACGAAAACAGAAGAATACCTCTTATATATGGATTTATAACAGATTTTAATATTATTTCTATGTCTGATCTCAAAATATAATAATGAATTCATTGAGCTATATTTTCTATTATAAATTTGAATGTACAAGTAAGTTATATATATAAGTAAGTTTATCATGAAACTTTGTGCACATATTCTTAGAAGTACTAAAAAGACATAGGATTGTTTTTATTAAAATATATGAATATAATTATCTTTGATACATATATACAAGAGCTTCAAGGAGAGCGAAGCCGCCTGTAAAAGCTAGCTTTGATATTTAGGGGCTTCAAACTCGAGCGAAGCCGCGGGTAAAAGATAGTACGTAATAAATTCCATGGAAAAAAATAGATCATGGAGCGGTCATAAACACAAAACACATTTTAAAACATAAAGGACTTTAACTTGTACTTTCATACACAGTCGATGTGTACAGCCAATTTGTTTAAAAATACGACATTTCATAACATTCTTGAAGTGATGCTCTAACAAAAGAAACACGTAGGTTTATATTATCTATAATGTCCAGGGTACAGTCAAACTCCACCGTCATGACACTTTCGATCGTCGAAGCCTCCATTAAACTACTGTTGGCCAACAAAACACTTGGATGCAAAGTCAAATCAAATAATACAAGAATCAGATAGCCGGATTTTAAATAATAGAATAACGAATACCTATTGTAACAATGATAAGTCCTCAGAGCTAGTTCGACGTCACGTTATACCGACGCGTAACAAAACCGGCTTCGAACTCGTAAACACCCCATGGTGTAATGGTCACCACGAGAGATCTCCCTTCGAATAGTTTGATTCCCAGCGAGGCAGTTTAATGGCTACAAATTTCTGTTCTCGGTTTGTGTGTCCTTGTCTTTCTGTTGTCCATAACACATACAACGCAGAGAAACCGAGCGTGGATCTGTGTGTAGTGTTATAAAACAAAATTAACGAGTTACAACAAACATTGATATACGAAATTTCAAAGTATTGCAATATTAATACAACACAACCCACTCGTGCACGAAATTCTTTACCTTTCCTACAAAAAGCGTTACTGCTTATACCATTATGGACAAAAAGTGCGGTTATTAATGTACAAAACAATTTTTGATGGTTTTAGACAAATTCCATTTTTGTTTGTTGGTCGTGTTTTATGGAATGTTGTGGATAAAGAGACGCATTCCTTTTTTTAAGTTACTTCTGTCTATGTTTCTTCTCTTTTTCCTTGGCAATGCATGTGTAGATTTTTGTCTATTGTCCTTGGGCAAACTTACCATACTATAAAGTTGTACAATATATTAGAAGCTACATTTTAAAAGTTATTGCAGATATAACTGATAGTTTTATAATTACAATCTAAGTTATACTCGTAATTACAATAAAATCGTTATATAATGGAAACACGCTATCATGTCTTTCATATTTTTAATTAATTAACCCACGTATGTAAACGAGCTTGGTACATGTTCTACAATAAAAACATCTCATATCTGCAACTAATTATGAACGTCATAAATAAAACACGAACAAGTGTAAAGTGAACAGCGTACGACAGAACGTTTAAGCTAAACACGGAGCTGTCAAGAACAAGCCGTTACGCTTCGGTGTGACTGCCGGCGCGTCTAACCCACGCAACCTTCCCTTTATAAATATTGAATGTCAATGCGATTATTTACGAGAGATATATTGAATATAAACGAGAGATAAAATATCGCGTTCGATTTCTGTAAAGATCGTTGACAAAGACACTTTTGTCGAGTCAGGCGTTTTATTTGTATGCAAATATTAACCTTCTACGACCCCTGGTATCGAAATATCGGAATTACCCATATAATGTTTACGTATGGTGTGATAATTGCCTACTGTTTGAACGTAGACTGAACATAGTCTTCGATGAAGATTTTTTCTATAACTACAACAAATAATAATAGTCAGCCGCCAAACGATAATGTCGTGATGCGGCTGGGAGTTTGAAAGAGTACATTCTTTTTTTTTCTTCTCTATTTCTTTCGTTCTTCTCTTTCTTTATTTCTTCTCTCTCTCTTTCTTTCTTCTCTATTTTTTTCCTTCTTTTGTTCTTCTCTCTTTCTTTTTGCTTCTCTTTCTTTCTTTCTTTCTACTCTGTTACATAGTCGACAACGTATTAGCTATGCCTTTGGTGTTGCTGATGTCGATGAGTGACGATGACTCATATTCTCGTTTGTGAATTAGTCACATAAAAAATCTTATGAATTGCAATCGAAAATACTTTATTTCATATTCAATTATACCTACTTATTATTTGTAACATAAGTCATATAGATGCTTACATCAAACTCACACAATTTTAGTGTATGTATGTATAATGAGAGATGATCGAATGATAGGTACTTGTCAATCAATCGGCGAAACAAAAAACTTTGGTTCATTGACCAAACTCATACTTAAACTGCATTAAGTTTAGAATACTTACAATATTTTTTCGAACCAAAATATATGTAAGAAAATGTGCTTTTTCGCGAAATATTCATCGATAATACAGTGATTAAGTTATACTAGTTAATTGAACTATCCTGACGAAATTATAATGCGGTTTTAGGTTATAGTATAACGTTACTGTATAGAAATCGTATGTGTGTAGCCAAGACAATGACAGGTAGTTTTTTCACCTGTTTGTCGGAGGTAGGCGCCGTGAGCACGCGCCCAGGTAGCGACGTTGACACCTGTCAGAGTGACACCTACTGTCTACACATCATACACCTTTTTCTATACGAACTAGACGAGGCACGTGCAACAAATTGCCAAATTGCACTCTAAACGTAACATTATAGCGATTATGAACGAATTTCGTAAAAAAAGAATATTATTCGTGGGTACTATGACTTTTGCGGTCATAGATATGAACGTGTTTCGTTATTTATATTCCAATATTTTTCTACAATGACTTTTTACTTCACTACTACTACTTTTACTTCTTATAGAAAAATAATTTTTTGTCATATTTATTTTGTCCTGAAATTTAAACGGAGTTACAATATTAGAAAAAATCGGTAATAAAAAATTATTAATGTATGAATTTACAACCAAAGTAGCATATTTTTGTTTACACGTAAATATGTTATCTATTATATAGGTATATCTTTCTATCCTTTTCTAAGAATAATGCGCACTCGTCGCGAAATTTGGCATAGGGTTAAAGTTTACACGGAAAGCTTACTTAATTATAAAATATTATATATTGAAAATAATATATGAAATTAATAAAAATAAACATTACGCACACTACCATACATTTGACATACATAGGTACACAACTGTCAAGACTGTCAAGTCAAATCAAGTTATGTCAGTCGATGACTGTATCAAATCAAATCAGATGTCTGTATCAAATGATGAGACTTAACAAAAATATGATACACAAAGAAGTTTTAAATAATTAAAGAAGTAGATATTAAAATATGTGTCTCAGATTTGAATTTTTTGTATTAATAAAACTTAGGTACTTATATAAAAAAGTGTATCTATATTATTTCCGTCGAAATTCCACCATCGGGCGATCACGAATTTGAATTAATTAGAAAACGACTTGGTTCATTACTTAAAAATATAACGGTCAAATATATACATCGAAAATTTTTGTACATTTGAATGTAGTGCTTTGTTATCGATACAAAATACTAGGTTTTTTTTCATTATTAGGTATCTGTATAATATTGTGTGTTCTAATCATAAACAGATTTAGATGTAGTTACAAGATTTAGGTGTACGCCAAGTTTGGCGTCTTTGCAGATTACCTACCTACATACATATATCTCGTCGTCGTGTGTCCCTAGTAGGTATACTTTTATCCCTGGAAATGGATCTGTTCCCGTAGGATAACATTACCTACATGTTAGCAACGAGATTTACCCCCGGTTTCTGAAAGGCTTGTCAAAATTTCGTTCATATAGGTAACTCTCATATTAACGTGAAAGTTCTATGAAGTAATTCGAGTTTCTGAAACGTTGATTAGCGAACAATTTCTGAATAATCATGCTTTCTGCAACCCAATTGAATTTTGACAATAGATTTGACAGTGAATTTCTTAATTTTTTCGTTGATCAGCCTTTCAGAAACCGGCCGTTAGTTAGAGATTCATATAATAATCCTTTCTTACAACTACCTGTAACAATAATTGACTATGTTACTGAATTATACTACAACAACACAACATATTAACACTAAAATATTACTGTCAGTAATAAAAATAGATACCTATTAAAAATAAAAATGTTTAACCGGAAACCTATTTCATTACCTACTAATAATTAATCTGTGAATTTCAAGAAGCAGCAACGAAACAAAATTTAATCTGTGGCGTGGGACACGTCGAGAGATGTTGTCAGCACGAAAAAATGAAGAAAGTCGCCAATTATTTCAATTAATAGAACGTCGCATGCGACAGGAAAAGGAAACTGACGGCGTTCGAAATTCAAATTCGAGCTAAGTTTAGCGCGATTGTGCGCTGACTGACAGCTAGGTTTGATTAATTAATTCGCGGCCCTCTGTTCCCCGAGAGGGGATAATAAATCGTGCGTGCGTTTTGGCCTCCCGTGAGATGTCGCCAGCGTCGGACACACCGCTGAATAAATGATTAACTCAAACGCGAACATTATATGTCTAGACCGAAATAGACGGCTAACGACGTCTTATACAGGTAAGTAGTAATGAAGTCGTCAGATCCAGTTCCGTTGGATCATTAAAATTTAATCCTATTTCTGGAATCAGTGATCTTCTACGTATTTAGAACTATACCTAGTATTTTAGGACAACGCAGGATTCTCTTTAAAGGCGATGTATTAGTAAAGGAATTATTAAGTAGGAAATACTGAAGATTTAATGTAACTAATGACTATTTCTTTTTATTATAATCGTCTTAGCTTCAATAAGCCCCAACGGCTTATAATAGAAAAACGCTTGCAATAAAAAAAGAGTATTTCTGAATAAAATTATACCAGTTATGGAAAACTTTATTTAAATTTTATGTTCACAAATTACTAATTTAATTATTATTGTTACCATCAAAAATTTCGTATTATTTCTTATACACGCATAAATATAATAACAAAATATTGATAAAATCGCATGAATACAGTAATAATTTAGATTGTTGCGTTTTATAGGAATGGTTTAGTATCTACTAGCAACTTTTTTTTATTAATTGTAAGTGGATGCTTGAATTAATGTTACTATTTTATAATAGTTATTAATTTTGTTAATTGAAAGCCAAATGAGTCTACGTTTAGTCTAAATAAGTCACCAAATTACACGTAAAATACGAAGGAATATACACAAAAAAAATTATGGCCGAAACAAAAAATTGCTTATTGCTTTGTTTTAATAACAATAATTTCACATTTTTAATTTTAACCAGTGAAAAAGCGACCGTGCTCTATGCCTGCACGTTTTTTCCGACATTAACCGTAGTGACAAAAACGGTTCCGCTAAATAAACAATGAGCAGTAAAGTTTTAAGTCGGCCCAGATGTTAAAAGGGTCGTCCTTCATCCTGCACTATAAACCAAAACCGATTTCGGTATTAATAATATACCGTATAATATCGGCGCCATTTTCTTAGCTGTCTCGCCTTTCTCAATGTTGGCAACACATGTTTGCGATAGTTCAAAATCGACAATCGTCTGCATTTATTAACATAATTTTATGTCTCATTATTAATCTCATATAATATTATACACAGAACATAGGACTACACGAATGTTTATTACGTTATAAATTACGTTATTTTATTAGTTACATCACACGTTTTTTACAAACACACAGCGAGTGCAATATTAAAAAAAAGGCGTTATATTGCTTCTGTACCAAGCGTGAATAAGTAGATAAGTCGACTTGCATATACATAGGTATATTTAATACAACATAGGCATTAGGATTATTTAATTCACAGTGACCTGAAAACTCAAAGCAAATGAATACATTCAGATAACAGATTTACAGATGAAACTTAAACTTAAAAATAGCTGCCCTGAAAATGTGCAATTTCGATTTGTTAAGTAATTCCTATAGTGATAGTGATAGTACCTGATCACTACCCATAAATTACCAACACAAAAAGCATCAACGATGCGTTATCGGTCAACAAAATAGAAAACAAATGATTCTCCAATCTGTCCGTGACGTCATTTATGATAATCATTTCTAACTGGTACCTACGTTTGACCATTCTGTATTAGAAAGGTTTTAGGTATTGTTACACAAAAGTTAATGCTTGACCACTCTTACCTGATGGTAAGCAGAGATGTAGCCTTGGTGATCGTCTTCACTCTTGTCTTCAAGAGTTACATTATTATCATATTGTACTATTAACATTTAACTAAATCTGCATCTTAAATGCGAAAGTTTATGTGTGTGTTTGTTGCACAGTCACACAAAAACTCCTGTTCCGATTGTATTGAAATTTAACACATATGTACCTACAGAGATAACAGTCTGGAATGACAATAGTTTAGTTTTATCCTAGAAAATGTAGGTTCCCGTGAGATAGTTGAGGATAAGTACTTCATGGTACGACTCTCAACCTTGGTATAAACCTTCAATAATAGTTAAATATGTTTAAACTATTCTACTATAACCAAAATGTTTTCTCAAGGGAAATGCTACTGTTAATATGTCTCGAGTTACACTCAGTATAGAATATTTAAAAAATAGTTTTGTTAAGCCACTCTTCCATGAACAAAGCCACAGGCATAAACTAGTTTATAAAGCTTAGATTTATTATTCTCAGACTCAAGTAGTTCAGTTATATTTCAGATTTATTATTCTCAGTGTTGCAACTATTGCAAAAACAAACAAAATATTAATAAAATCATATGATGACAGCTTGCTAAAATTGCTGAAAATAAACCGTTTATTTTTTACTGTCATGTAGGTATTTCTGGTATGTAAATTGGTTAGGTATTTTTGGTAATTAAGTTTTAAGTTTAAGAATTCATAAGTAACAATGTAGGTATACGAGTAATTTTATTATTAGATTACAATATTTCAAGTTTAACTTTATGTAACCTGTTATAAATATCGTATTCTTACATAAATAATTTGGAGGGTAGTAAAATTGTTTACCAAACCGGCCTGTCAAGTTTATTGTTATCGACGATAAATCCAATAAAACAAATACCTGCACTCTTATCAATGGTCAGCAGATTTTATGTTTGAAATAATTAATTGTTAATTAATTGGATTTGTTCTTGTAGATTGTTATTGAGTCTAATTACCTCAGAGGTTTGAGTAGGTAGATGGGATTTTTCTAGGCTAATGGTGATGGTTTTAGACCTAAATAACCTACATATAGGTACCTTGACCTACCCCAGTAAATGTAATCATTATAAAAATGCATTTAAATAAAAAATGAGTGTCTATTAAAAGTAATTAAAGTTCTGGAATTTAAAAATTATTCAAGCAGAGACACCATACTGGTTTATTATTTAGTCCTAGCCCTAAACTTAATCCTTTGTTGTAATAAGAGTAAACCACTGAAAAACTCATGACAAATATCTCATGAATGGAAATTCAACGTTTATAAACGCATTTTATTTAGTTCTACATCAAAAACTAGACTTAATAGAACGTGGAAATAACATCGAAAAAATGTATGTAATACTATTCTCTAACAAGATTCTTATAACAACGCATCGAAAATTAAATCAATCAATTTGTCAACCGAAATGCAAGTCAATCAAAGCGTCTTACCGGCGCATATGATAGCTTATGTCGATGTTGTCATCACCAAGTTACAGCAAAGTTACAACCAAGTTACCACAAAGTTACAACCAAGTTACGACAAAGTTACAACCAAGTTACGACAAAGTTACTCACCACGGGACTATCGTCGCCAAGGTCCGAATCACGGTCGGCGTCGGCCATGGCATACGCCGGCACCGGCTCACGGTTTTTCACCCGAATCTTGCCGGTTTTCGAAGCACGAGGAACGACAACACGCCTCAGCTGGCACGTGTTCACACGCTCACACACGCGCGGTACATAAACGGATAGAACGGTATAACGGAGCGGTAGGAACGAGCGACGCGACGGCACGCACGGAATGGTATGACCAACGACACGCCACGCGCCCCTCTCTAACGAAGCCCCGCCCCAGGGCGTCTCGATTCACGGCGAATCAAACCGCGCGATATCAAACTGATATTTCTGTTTACGCTCCGCCCGTTCACTTTATATTGTTTTTATTCGAGCTATAAAATAATACCGCGGCTTCGAGTATGACGAGGAAAACGCCCGCGCGTTTTCACGCGTTTGGCATAAGGCTGTTAATAAGGTCATTAAGTGGTCGCTTGGGATTTCTCTCATTGATTAATACTGTGTGACACAATAAAGTACCTACTTACTTTAATAAAATAATACTATAAAGTATGTTCTTGTAAGGTTATCGGATTTTGCTTTGCGTGATGGTCCAACATCCGTTCTTAATAGGATTATTTATTATTATTTTATTCATTCTTTCCTATCTATCCCATATCTAGGTATCTATCTATCCTCATATCCTCAATAAATTTGCTTAACTGTCAAAAGTGATAACGTTTTAGTGATGAAATTAGATTTAATTCGAAGTTAGTTTCTACAATCACAATGTCTTAAAAGTGGCAAGAGAATTCCAAAGAGATTATTTTTTACTACTGACAGTTAGAGAAAGGTACCTACTTCAACTATACCTATCATTAGATACATTATAACAAAGCCGTGTCTATTTATTTATAAGTTCCACAACGATTATTACAGTCAAATATGCTTAAATTAATTCTGATTCGTGAACAATGAATGCACGACCACTTAAGGGTAGGTAAACATCACAATGATAAAACAGACAAAACAGGTAAATAATAAAATAAAAATACCTTAACATGTGAATCAAACATTTACCTATATTAAGAATGAAATAATATTTAAGCAGCTTTATCCATAATATCTTATCCGTCGTTTAATAAGCTTTCGTAATAACTCATACGAATGCCTTTTTTATGTTGGTACCTAATTATTTTATGTTCCTAATTAGGTATATCTACCTACGACACGAGGAGAGAAGCCACACGAGGATAAGTGATCACCGACCGTGGA
>DWJN01004028.1:0-12886 GCA_018248895.1 Carystus phorcus
ATATTTCAAAACAGTTTTAGTTCAAAATACCATTTACGTTTATAAAAAAGATTTCAAATATTACTTAATTTTTGAATTTAAGTAATTTTACGATAAACTATAAAAAAGATGTAGTTAAATACGAGATTTCAAAATAAGTTTACTTATTTGTATAAATAGACAAAGTAAAAAAAAAAACTAAATATGCAGTGTGTACAAAATAAATTACCGGTATATTTTAATTTCATTTGACTAAATATCTTCTCTTAAAATTATTGAAGAGTCGGGATAAAATCCAAATTTCGATTACGCGTATAATTTTGTAGCAAGTAAACAAATCTCGATTGACGAACGGTCCCACGTATGATAAGGGGAATGATTAATGTGCAAGTGGTCTGCTCCAACACACCCTTTTTAACATAATTAGCTGAATAATTTACATAACATTCTCCTATTTACTTAAACCCAAAAGCCATGTACGCGGCTAATTTTAATGTTGTTCATTGAGTTTTCATAATTATTGTATTACTATCATCACGAATTTTGTCGTAACTTAAAATGGAGTCCACTAGACTAGAACTACTATACATAGAATAATGTCGTGTGTTAATATGTAAAATGCGAAACGTTTATCAAAATGCCCGCATTAACATAATTGATGTAGGTAGTGTCGATATAGGCAAAATTGTAATATTCTGGCAGTTAACCAACTTTGATTTGGCGCTTTTTGTTTGTATTTTCAATTATTTGTTAGCACTTTTTGCAAAACGACCAAGCCGATATTACAACGATTGATTTTTGACATAAAACGTTTTCAGGCGCGACTAAGGGGTTACTAACTACTTTGACCAATGACACTGCAACGGTAATACCTACGTTACAATTTACAGTGATAACGCGTTTATACAGAATTCAATTTTTAAATACTAAATTCCATATACACTGCCAAAGTGATTTGTTATTTTAAATTTTTAATATAATCGTCCCCTATTACAATGTCAAAGAAGTTTCACTTCAACCGCATCTAAAAATTAAACGCACAAATTTTTTTTATTCAAACATTTTTTATAAATGTTAATATTCTCCACTCTGCGATTCTAAAATACTCTACGTACACTTCCAAATATGCTAAAAGTAGCATTTTATTTGCCTTAAGATGAGCCCAGGCTTCTCCTGTTCATTACCTTCTTTGGTTGCAGAAATCGAATAAAACATTTAATTCAAGAGTTGAAATTAAAAAAGGAAACACCGGCTATGAGGGGAATTAAAACCCAACATAGTAGCTGCTAATGTACTGGGTGACACGGCCATCTTTATTTCGACTGATAGTTAATTAATGATTGACATTTATTGACATAACTTTTTTATTTGTTATTCGATTTAAATGTAAATAAACACCAAATGTTAAGTAAATCCCACCACATTTTAAACCTGTAAACCAAATTCAAATCGGCTGAGCCGTTTCTGAGATTAGCCTTTGTGTATACAAAACATACAGACATACACAAAATAAAAAAAATTAGAATTGGGTTCTCTTGCGTATATAAAGGCCCCCATTATGAATTTTTAAACAGGTATATTTGCCATGTACAAACATATACCAGTTACAATTTTATTATATGTATAGATGGAAGACGATGCATTTATATGTTTACTCGGGTTGTCTTGAAATAACTACTGTATGTCTAATAATTTACATGGCTTACTCACCTTTTAGGCTCCTCGAGGATCGATTCTCAAATATGTAATTATTGAGTTTTAGAGGTAAGTTACTTACCGTTTCCAATTTTGTTCAATCTGGATGTTTCCTCCGAGAAATTTATTCCAGCGGATAATCTAAATGGTATAAAATCTTGTTATACGAGAGACTTATTATTTTGTATTAGACTAGTTTCCCTCCGTTGCCATGATATGAAACTGAACTAGGTTGAATTGACCACGTGACCACGGTCTATTGAACTGGATCGAAATATCAGCGTAAAAAGACAAAAGTAAATAACCACCGCAAAAGAAATTATGTGTTTTCATTAGGTATATTATTTATCTTTCTTTTCTTATTAATATTTATTTCATCCATAAA
Organism: Carystus phorcus; assembly: GCA_018248895.1. Taxonomy (NCBI): domain Eukaryota; kingdom Metazoa; phylum Arthropoda; class Insecta; order Lepidoptera; family Hesperiidae; genus Carystus; species Carystus phorcus. The sequence continues at coordinate 2,060 of DWJN01004028.1, forward strand.
CATTTCATAAATCTTTTCTAGTCATATTATGTTCATAGTTCTTGTATTGCATCGAATAAACTAAACATTACCATATTGTACTCATAACAGATACCTACTTAACTAAAGAACTAAAATTAAACAAATAAAGAAAATCCAACAAAGGAATCGAGGGAAACACGGCGTTGAAGAGAAGTTGAAATATGAAGGATTTATACAAAAGTATGGGCGTGTATAACACGGCGGGTTGAAATTAAAATATACATGTAATCTGTTAACTTCATACTCCTAAGCCAACAATGCTTACAAGATTCATTACACGTCTGTCAAGCTTGCTTAGTTGGAAACGATAAGAATTAAGAAGGATTGTGTTGTTCATGCAAATCCTTCAACTGTTATGTTATACTCAGATGCGACGGCACAGAGAGAATTGTGGGAGTAAACCTACGTTGAAGCTTATGGTATGCCGCCCACATAAGTATTATGTTATAAGTTTATTGAATAAATAAACGACAGGGGTGTTACTCGTGTTTATTGTATGTACAAATGTATAGTTGTAAACAAACAGATGGGGAAAATGTGATTAAAAATAGGTACGTATAATTCGACTAGCAGACCCGGCCACGCGTTGCTGTAACTAAGGTTTACATACTCAATTTGGCAGTCTAATTACCTTACACCGCCATCTTTTAGAATCTTATGGAACTAATGCATTAAACAAATAATTTGCAATATAATAATATTGCGACTATAAATTGAGATATAAGCGTTCCTATAATATATATATTGTATTTTGCACACGGTGTTGCACGGTGTTTAGGAGTCCATGGTGGACAAACATTAATAATTATGCAATAAAGTTATTATTGAAAATTTTAGTTTGTCCCTATACCAAAACCACTGAACAGAATTAAGTTGTATATTATGTGTGCAGATTGTGTAGTCACCACAAGTATTGTATTTCACACTCAGTTTCATATACATTTTAAAGTCATTAATGTTATTACTGAAGCGCTCACATGCCGACGGTTCGCATCGATCCTAAGCGATCGACCGAGTTAAGCAACTGCGGGCGCGGTTTGTAGCAACATGGGTGATCGGTAGTGGCTAAATTTCGAAGGACACGAAAACTTCCGACACCTTGGGTTAAACAGAAACCCCATCGCCAACATTTACTGGAGCACAGTGGACTAAGCCCTCGGCCTCTTCAGTGAGAATCCCGGGCCATATAGTGAGTCATTAATGGGTCGACGCCCATATTATTATCGGATTGGCAACTAAGGCATTGCCGAATTTCAAATAAGAAGGAAAATTCAGAATTTTTATTCAAAAATATTACATCATTAAATATTACAAATATATTAGTTTATTCAATTAGATATTGGATGTTCTTGTGGATGACCTTTTTCCATCGTTCTGACAGTGTATAAATTCCCCCTTCGAAAAATGTCTGGTCTTTACTAAAATATAGGCACTGACCACATTAATAAAAGAAAGGAAAGTGAAAGTGAATAGTTGCCAACCTTATTATTAGTATTATTATCAGTCCATAAAGCCTGATTCGCAAGCAGCAGCCCTCTTGGCAGAGCTATCCACCAAAAGATTTGTCTTCGTTAAACAGCAACGTTACTGATATCCATGAACAGGGACTGCCAACCATCAGATGGGCTCATTTAAATAATGTAAATCAGACAAAATTTATTACTATACTCATACAAACATGCCCCTACTTTCAAATTATTTGTTAGTGCTTCCCCGTACATTATAAGTAATCTCTGTACAAAGCTTCGTGCTTCTAGGTCCACTGTTGGTCTAGGTCCACTGTCAACAACCGTTGTTTGTAAGTAGATATTATAACGAGTATTTTAAAACCACTCATGTAATAATTCAATCTGTCACTCGTAACTTTAATATATCCCTATAAAAAAGATAGCAAATAGTAAAATCATGTAAAACTAAAGTAGAAGCTATTGGAAGTAAGCCAACGCTATACCAATAATAAAACATTTCCGTACTTATTTGATTTTAACTCCTAATCGAGGTAATAACTACCGATTTTTATCTATTTTATAAATCTATGAAGGCAAAACATATGAAAGAATTAAAACGGAGATGCCATTGTCTAACGGGCAATAGATTTCAAATGAAAATAAGGTAAAATCAAAGCAAATCGAACAAAGGCTGACTTTATTTTCTACTGATATACGTGTACCTTGGTGCTATCATCAGCACAATTCACAGAAACACTTATAGGAAAAAACTATAGAGTAGCGTACGACTTTTGCAAAACAAGATTCTTGTCGGAAAGCCTAAACGAAACAGTATTTGAATTACAGATATTGATCCCTATAATTCAATTATAATTTATCGGAATTTTCCATAAAAAAAATATTGTACAATAACTATCTTATGTAAATAAATAATCTCTTCTCTCTTAATTGCATCTGTTCTTAGAATCAAAAGGGTAATAAATAAGTAAAAACTAAGCAAAATATAAAATCCTAACCTATTTAAACGAATGAGGTCATCGTTTCCAACACTGAATGCGGCCTATTTCAATGTGGTTTCCATCCATAGTGTACGTGGTGATTTCAATACGATGGCAATTAAAATCTGTAGTGGACTATGTATACTATGTGGTTAGTGTCAAAATTACGAAGCAATGAATGTAACGTACGTACATATATATTATTAATATTCTTATTATATTCAAGAGGTTATTGAGGAGACTTTTAGTGACGCAGTTAAAGAAAATAATTTATAACCACATCGACTCAATTACCATGAGCTCAATCATGCAGTAAGTTGGTAAGCAGTTGGGTTACCTGCTGATGCCAACCTCTGATATTCTTAGATACGTGCCATCATTACTTTTAAATAAGGTTTAAAAAAACGCTGACAATTATTTACGTTAATTTATCCTGGCAGAGAGTCAAACCCGTTTCCCGATTCTCCTCTGCACGTAGAAATTACTAGATAATTCATACTGCACTAATACTACTAAATAACAGATTATTTGATGTTATATTTATCACTCAGTAGCAAATTTTTCCTTCTCAAAAACTAGAACACTAAGCTAAAACAAACTTATAATCCAATACTCCGTAGTAGAAATACTTACGTCCACCTGTATCTGTAGCGTGCAGTCACGTGACACTATGCCGAGTGACCATTAGTACTAATTTCGTCGGAGAGCAAGCTTTAGTGCGGATACTACGCTACGTTCCCATACAATCCGCTTTTTATTGACTGAAACCGGTACGCCGTTGTCGTGCACAAAATTGTTTTACAGAATGGCCTAGAAGATTGCAATTGCTCTATTATTTACAGCACATTGTATTCTGATCTCAGGATTTTAAAATGTGAAAATACTTTTGAATATAGCGCTTGCTTTTATATTTGACCTCTCTGACACTGTAATTCAATTCATCGCTAAACATAACCAAGTCAAGATTGTAAAAATGTAGGATACATTTTTACAAGAATCATTCTCAACAACGGCTGAGTTTGAAATCTGACAGTTGACGGGTGTCGGCCCACAATGGGCATGCCATCCTTATCGCTAAGAGGAAAATAAATGAGACTACTTTTTCTTACTATACGAGGGAGTCACTCTGAAATTCATATTTAGTTTCATACTATCAATAAAATAATATACTTATAAGCTCAGCTTACCAGAAGCCATTACTCCCTACGTTCTGTTTTTCAGTCGTTGTGAATTTATTACAGTTTTTTCCACGTTATGCTTTCTGTAAAATTTATGAAACAGCGTCTTAGCATGCAATATGCGAATACCAGCAACACATCGATATGTTCCTACGTTTTTTCTCTTTGTTTATTTGCCTTGGTATTTTTATGATGCGCGCGTCAAAAACTGGATTTATTGTACGAATTATAAATGTTACTGCGACTTTTTCCGTCCTCAATGCCAGAGACTTGTAGAGAATGCTACGAGATAGCGTAGAGTCCAATCATTTCGTTGGTTCGTGTTGAGATTTAGTTTTGGTATTATCGTATATGCTCACTATAAATGTATTAAGGTAGAACAACTGCGGATAAAGGACCAAAGACACGAAAGTTCAGACAATTAGTAGAAATCTTGATATAAAATGTTGTTTCTGGTCGATAAACTGCAGAAATTGTTAAATTATGCGAATGATACACACGTTACGTTAAAAGATAAGAAACTTATTATAATATTGACATTGATTTATTGTTAGTACTTTAGTTCGTTACATTTCTGATTGAGAAACAAAACCCTCCTTGTTATTCCGCTCACACGATGCCTGTTTCTCGGTAATCTGAAATCTGGCGACGACTTCAAACTACTATACACTTTGTTTGAATCGCGTTTACTATCGGACTGTCGATTATTTTCTTAATAGGCCCCTTTGTTGGACTTATGAGCGGCCCCACCGTAAATAGCCTAGCCTGGTTTCTGTTGCTCACCAACGCCACTTAGGGTTATCAAAATGTATTCGAAACAAATATGTGATATATTTGGTATTAAATAAAAATTTCGGTTTGTTCGACCAGACAGTTCTAAATGTAATAAATCCATAAAAGTTCTGTGTTATACTAAAAAGAAAAATTATTTATTTACATGATAAAAATTATTTCTAAAAATATGTTGCACACAATAATGATAATATGTAGTTTAATAAATAATTTAAACCAAAACTTTCTTTTACCGTTTTTCGCTTATCGATGCTTCATAATCATAGTGTAACAATTTTATAACCTAATTTGTTTGAGAAGTACTCGTAGGTACGTAATTCGAATATCATATTTAGGTGATTGTGAAAATCGGGAGAGTTGCCAACCCTAGTAGCAGTTAATAGCTGAACCCTAACTCATATGGTAAGTGCTAGAACAGTTACTGATCGTTACTCATTTGTTTGCGTTCACTGGTTCATTCCCACTTCTGTGTTCCACTTTGTCATAACGTTGTTTTAGTATGAAGTACACTATTTGCCGGGCATTTTACAAAGCAAGTTTATTGTTGAAGTTTCTCGATGTTTAGTTTAGGAGTACTAATAATTACATAGAGTGTGCTATTATAACAAATTATATATTATAATTTATATATTTTTTGTAATAATTAAACGTATAATATAGTCTGAAAAACGTTTAAAATATCGCAGATGCAGTTTTTTATAATCGTAACTTTTAAAATTATTTATTACGCTGTTGAAAGGAAACTTTAAGGCTGATTTTATTTCAAGGCCGTTATTGGTTACACCGGAGTAACACTAGCCCACCAAACCGTCACTGCACTACATTAGATGTCACTAGTATCACGGTTGACTCGCGGAACTCACACGCGACTCAAATTACACGCGACACTATTCACTTTTATTTTACTTTACTCTTCTTCTTTTTTTTTAAATCTTTATTGAAAGGGCTTTATCGTATTTACGAATTTATCGCCCTTACGTAAATATCCTACAGAATTACCTACATTTTCAACTGGTTATTTTTCCTGCTCACCTGTGAAGTACTCACAAGAGTAGAAAGATATATAATATGTATATATGATAATATATACTCAAAAAAGTACAAACTCTTCTTCCCTTTTTTTCATTTTTCATTTAAAACTGACTACTTACCCATACGTAGTTTCTAGCGAAATGATTATCTTTTTCATATTTGTTTTTTGTTGGAGTTCTATAACTACACAGTACTCACAAAAGATAAACATGAAACAATAAAACTTTACTAAAATGCACCGCTATTTCGTTTTTCCTTTAATGTGTTTGTTATTTTCTCGGAGCTAAGTACCTACTCGAACGAATGGTAACTCTTACCACGTGATTTGATTACAGACATCAAGGAATTTTGTATTTTGATCCATACTTTACATTACACAGTCCACATTCAGTTATATAGGGTACGTAGTTTTAGTCGTAGATTTCAAACGATATTATTTTTTGTGTGGTAATTTATATGTTCTCTTTCCAAAACAACCTACTTATTCATAACAATCTTGGCGTATTTTTATATGCAAAAGGTCAGATGTTTCTAGACACTAAGGCCTCACTGCTCTTAGACTGACAATTTGTGGTATTGTTTTACATAGGCAGTAAGTAGTAACTATTTACTATACACAGACATCACATGAAAAAGAACTTTAAATCAAATACACAGTAGTGTTATTCTCTCAGCTCAGCTTCACTTTTGATGCTGACGCAGTGACGAATAATTAGTTTTGTGCTACGTTCGCGCTATTACTACGTGAGTGGCTTGAAGTGGAACTAATTACAAACAAAAAGTTACTGAAATTTACTGAATACTGATTCGGAATCGAAAAAACAAGCTTTTTATAGCGATGCTGTTGAGAATTCTCACGTAAAACAGACTATAAAAGACCCAATTCTTATAATAATAAAACAAAAGTACTACATTTATGAGCAATGAAATCTGTACGTTTAGAAATGTCTATTTTACATAAATACAGTACGATGCTAAATAACGTAAACGAAGGTTGTCTTCAACATAAATAATCATCAAATTTTTCAGTACTTAGTTACATGTAAACTTTTACAAAACCACTTAATAAAACCCACGGTTACCGAGTGACGCACGATTCTCTATCTAAATCAGAGCTAGAATGCTTAAGAAGTAATTGTTAAAATTCATCTGCCAGAACTGTAAAATATTAAGGGAAGGTAAAGAGCTGAATTAGTATAAAAATATTTTTATATTTTTTTACTTATATGACTTAAATCTCAACTTTGCAATTCTTCGTTTTGGTACGTATCAAGGAATATTTCCCACATTTGAATTACATTTCTTTTTTACGTGAGTGAAAAGTTGTTCTTAACTACTCAATACTTCATATTAAATTTTAGTATTTAAAATTTTCTTTATTATGGATACGTTACGAAATCAACGATGCGTTGCTAGCTAGAAAGCGGGAAAACGATATTGAATTATGACATATCAATAAATTTTACACGCGTTAAAAATACATATTACTCGAGGTTCTACGTTTAGGTCATCGCTCTAGAACGTATTAAACAGCTAACGTAGTCTAGACTACTCTCATAGCACTGAACTGTACAGATTAAGGAATAAGGTAAAAATTGCATGATCACTTTTTTTGGTCTCCGTAATACAAATTAGATGAACTTATCTAGGAGCGGAAATAATATAGGTACTTCGGAAACGTAACAATATATATTAAACGCATATATTCATTAATGTAGGTACGGTACGAAAAACACGTAAATAACTATTACACATTCACATTAAATGTAGGGTGAAAAGGCAAACGGTTGGGAAGAATTGCTTTTTACGGATCGGCTAACTTCCCGCATCTCGCCAGACGGCGCAACAGTGAGGGGCTCAGCAATTGTTTTCGGTTTACCTTCAGCCAACATTGCGTTATTGCGTACCTTTGAGGTTTTTTAAATGAGCTCACGAGATTTAGGTTCACGGCAAATCAAAAGGCAGACAAAAATTATGAGTTACCATCTAGTTTTCGGTTCCTTTGTAAAAACCTTTAAAAATGTACTAATGAAAAAATGATTATTTTAGAAAATAATATTTTGTTAACGTCCTTACATAAAGAAGTATTCTCCATCCTTCAAACTATACCAACCTCGTTTTTTCTTACATAAATATCCAATCAACCTACTAAAGAAACCTAAGGTTAAGTTGTCACTGTTGTCTCTTGACATTAGTGACCCCGATCCATTACAAGCCAAGAAAAAAAATGGAAAGAAATAACTGGCTCTCATGCACGTAGCCGAAACTACGAGTCTTCTGACCTACTGCAGAAGAAAAACTTCATGACCAGACCGTTCGAGTTAGAACTTGTTTGCGTTTGTTAGAACAGCCAATTTTAATCCTGGCTAATTTTTTCCCCGGTTATAGGTGTTTTAATAAAATTTAGTTGGCCAAAAAACTTCTTGATTGGCGTATTTATTGTGAATCATTTTTATAGTAGAAGACTTAAAAATAAACAATTCTCGCTCTTCCTATCTGATCAACGAGCCGTCGATGAATACTTGACATTGCTATCCATACAGGGGCGCCAAATGCAGTTAGAGAATCAATAAGCTTTTCCTTACACAATACCCACTGTTTAGAAGAGCTGCTGCAATACCAACCTACAAATTATACCAAGAGTTGTGTTAAAAATATGTACTATGTTAGGTCTATCATAACTTACACGGTATTTACTTCACACAGAATGACGGAGGCACGTCTTAGTGAATAAAAAGATCTATAGAATTCGTCAATTTCTTTTCGTAAGATCTTTTCCTTTTATCAAACGGTAAACCTTTATAAATCTGTTATGAAAGCAGAATATAATATTTCTTACGTATGTATTGATAAATACATACATGAAATATTGGCTATGAATTTTACTCTTTACAATTAGGTATTACAAACTGTATATCGAAATTTATTTTTTACCATATGAGCAAAAGGATATTTTGATCCCAGTCACTATTTGTTTTTTTACTTCGTTTATGTAAATGCTTCGATTGCAAATCCATCAGATATGGTGCCGATATAATTTCGGTAAGGATAGAAGTGCGTCAAATTATATCTATATAAATAAAAATGAATTGCTGTTCGTTAGTCTCGCTAAAACTTAAGAACGGCTGTACCGATTTGGCTAATTTTGGTCTTGAATTAATTGTGGAAGTCTAGGGAAGGTTTAAAAAGTAAGTAAATATAAAAATGTCAGGAATTGAATAAAAAACAACAATTTTCTATGCGGTATGAGGTCTGCTGGGTCAGCTAGTATTTTATAAAACACAAAATATATTATTATTAAAATCAGTTACTGATCTAGTAATCAGTAGCCGATCCTATACAAATACCTAATATCTCGATAGACGTAATATATCTTATTATCGGCTTTTTATAAAATAACACGTACTTAGTCTATTTAAGCTAGGGAGACCGGAAGAAGCGCTCATAGCCCGGAGGCTCGCGTCGATCCTATGCGATCGACAGAGTTAAGCAACTGCGGGCGCGGTCGGTACCTGGACGGGTAACCGCTAGTGGCAAAAATTTCATGTGCGTTTCCGTGCTTCGGAGGGTACGTTAAGCCGTCGGTCCCGGTTGCTATGAACATAGCAGTCGTCAAGCCATGTTAGAGACCATCTGGCGGTAAAAAACATCCGACACTTGGGTTGGCCACTAACCCCTCCACCAATCCGCACTCGAGCAGCGTGGTGGAGTATACTCTAGACCTCCTCGAGTGTTGAGGAGAGACCCGTGCTCAGTAGTGGGCCAGTAATGGATTGAAGGCAGACCGGAAGAAAAAGCCGGATTAAAACAACTCCCGGTACTCTTTTATTTTACCTTCGTAAATTGAAACTGTTGTGTTGTTACCAGGATGACGTTCGCAGCGGCGCTGGTGTTGGTAGCAGCGGTGTTCGCGAGCGTTCGTGGTGGCGAGCCGGTGTTCGACCCGAGCACGCTGATGCGGCTTGTGTTGGTACCAGCGGACGCGGCAGTCGGCTCCGTCATCTACCGCGTGCGCGCCTCCGATCCCGACTTCGATTATCCGCTGCACTTCGAGCTCATAGGTAAGACCACTTGATAACAAGCCGTTTACATTTATTTACCATCCAAGACTCACCGCTTAACGTCAAGACTGTAGTCAAACATTAACTTATAATAAAAAAATAAGCTTAGTTTACTTTGAAGCGCTCATAGCCCGGCGGCTCGCGTCGATCCTATGCGTTGATAGAGTTAAGCAACAGCGGGCGCGGTCGATACGTGGATGGGTGACCGCTAGTGGCAAAAAATTCTTGAGCGTTTCCGTGCTTCGAATGGCACGTTAAGCCGTCGGTCCCGGTTTCTATGAATATAGCAGTCATCAAGCCATATCGGAGGCCTTCGGGCGGTTTAAAAACTTTTTTTTTTTAAAACATTTGGGTTGACCACTAACCCCTCCACCAATCAGCATTGGAGCAGCGTGGTGGAGTATGCTCTAGACCTCCTCAGTGTTGAGGAGAGACCCGTGCTCAGTAGTGGGCCATTAATAGGATGAAGGCAGGCATATACAAAGACAAGCAGACTCGGCCACGCATTGCCGTGACTAAGGTTTACATATCTACTCAATTTAGCCGACGAATTACCCTACACCGCCATCTGTTAGAGTCTTATGGAACTAATCCTTTGTAATATAGTAAACAAATAATTTGCAATAAAGTAATATTTGCAATAAAATATTCTTTGAAGTTGGATCAAACCGCACACGGTGTGCAAAATTTTACTAAAATCGGTTAAGTAGTTTAGGAGTCCATCGCGGACAAACACCGTTACACGTAATTTAAATATGTATGTTAAGAAGAATATAAACGGATAACATTCAATACAGCATTACCGCAAACAGCTTTTACGCGTCCTGCGCCTCGATTGCTTCCTAGTGCACGTATAACGTTGTTAAATCGCGATAAATGCAAGTTTACACGGCTTTTTAACGACCGGCGCCGCGATTTATGCAGCTCCGCGCCACGCCCACAGTGCGAGTCGCGAAATACGTTTAATGCGTTTGTTGCGCTCGAACTATCTATTCATTATTACCCTTTTTATGTACTCAGTCGGAGTTTATTACCACGAATGGAAGTACTGAGACGGTATATAACAACACGTAAAATCTATATACATAATAACGTAAAATTGGTACCTAATACGGAAGTAATTGGTAACGTAGGGCACAGCAAAACTAGGAGAAGGGACTTTATATTATCATCAACATTAAGTTTTTCATCATCTACATTTAATTTCCATCATATTTTTATTTATAATTAGATTTATTATATCTCCGAATACAAAGAGAAAGCAATAACAATTTATTTCTATATTTAAACTGTTAAG
>DWJN01004029.1:0-12882 GCA_018248895.1 Carystus phorcus
TGACTATCTGTCGATACATACACACAGATCGTAATTCAGAAAGTTCGAATTCTCACGTAGACACAATTGCAATATCACTGTCATTTGTTGTTGACGTGTTACCGAGAAAGGAACTGAATGCTTATTGGTATCTACTATGGTATATAATATACACTTATAACTGTCTGATTAATATGTTTTATAAAATTATTCTTATCATAGTCTATTGTGTGTCGTGAATTTAGCAGGCTTAAACAACTACAAATCTCAAATATACAAGTTTCCATTGTTGGTTTCCTTTATTGATTCTGATAATATTATGAATCACAATCCTATGACAATTAATACCCAGTATAAAATATGGAACATTGAGAGCACTTTAGATATGAATGTTGCTCATATCGACCACGTTAATAATATTTGTTTACTTTATTATTTCTCCATGTAATTATGACTATATATCCTTGTATTGTTTTAAAATGAAATGTTTTCCTATCCCTAAGGACCCCTTTACATTTTGGTTTATTCGGTTCATTCTCCTGTAGTATTTTGAAATCCTAATTAACAGATGAAATCAGACTATTTACTGATAGGTAAAGTAAACCCAATAATAATTAAAACAGATGTGTCAATATAAAGAACTAAATTATTTCAAATGTGTGTATTAATGCGAAGCAAAGCAAGGGTGGTAAATATACTTCGAAGAATTGTTGTACAGACATTAAAAGCAAACACCAAAATCCCAAAACTTCTGACTGAAGTTGTATAAAAAAAAATATCAGTCTTATAGATTTACCAATATTAATTTCACTTAACAATAGATTTTTCTGACCCTTTGTAATGCATTGTAGTGTAAAAAGCTTTATAACTCACATCCGGTATTTGTTTATAGCGATGAGTTTTAAAAATAGTTCGTTTACCGAATTGGAATTAGAGTCACGCCCTCCCTGATGAGTTCATTGGCTGTATGATTCAGGTCAACGTAACAAACAGTTTTCTGGCTATATACCAACAATGGACATTACTCATTTGAGCGCATTGCGTCACTATTTAGATTAAAGGAAGACTTAATGTATCTTATCTCGCACTTGTATTTCAAATAGGATCATTTGCTAATTCCATTAGTGTTCCAGGATTGAGGATACATACGTTAGTAAGTTGCATAACTAAAATAAGGGCTGCTTGAGATCGTGTTTAACCGTCATATTTGTTTTATTAGACGATGAATAATAGGAATTGAAAGATACGATCGTCCTATTTTAGTATAAATAGGCCTGATAATGGCAAATTTAAATAATATTTCGTATATAATGTATAATTTAAATTTACGTTCAACTTTTACACTAAATTTATAATTAGAAAACTTTACACTATGATTGTTTCTTTTTAATTTGGGTTTTGGGTTAATAGAGCTAAATATCAGCAGTAAAACTTACAAATGTTTTTTAATTTTCAGATGAAAGTTGAAGAGATAGCCGTTACATCATAGAGAAAATGAATGGAACTTCGTAGGTGTACCTAATAAGGCGGCAAAATTAATTCTTGAAAAAAAAGTTATACCCATAATATAATTACTACTTATGTGTTTACGAAAAAGCCTAATATAAGCTACAACAAAAAAAATAAAATAAAAAATATAGTAGATTTTTCTTAGGCTTAACATTTCGAGCTATCTAATCTTAATGTCACTAAGTGCACATGTATTTAGACATGACTAGCTTTCTGTATTAGGGCCTATGATACATGCTGTTTCTATGTAAGGAATTTGTGCATCAAAGTTATTAATTAGATACAGGGTGAGCATAGGTCTTCATATAACTTTGGTAATGGTTATCGATTAGATTTATCCGTGCAAAGAATAATATGTTGTAAGCAATCTTGTGGCTTTGAAGGTCTTGATGTTGCTTATTAATGATAAATCGGAGAAAGCACTATTTTTATGAAATGACAAAAGTATTAATTTTTTTAGTTACTTAACTTGATTGCTTATGTGCATTGATTACTTGAATAACTTGGTAATATGAACTTTGTCTCGGGGGGAGAAATGGTACTAGGAACAATCGAAATGTGGATGCAGTCACTACATCTTTCAGTACAAAGTTACACCTGAGTCAGTTACCAGTAACATTTTGGGGATCAATAAAATTTGGACGGAGTGCCATTTCTTCCTTACTAGGTATAAGTAAATAAATAATTTCAAGATGCAATATCGTGTCAGTATCTGTAAGAGAAAAACTCGTGAGTTACATGCAACTTTGCATATGCTGCCGCACAAATAAACTATCGGAACGATTTGATCATGTGTTTGATTGCGAGTGTGGTGGCAAATGCACAGCCGAATGCATCTTCAATGTTTAGTTCTAGTGTAAGCTTCTTTAATATATATTTTTATATATTGTGATAAGCGTTGTTATGCCGACATGAGAGCATTTAATAAGTTAACGAAACGATAAATTGTTGTGAAATAAGGCTTGATGGGTGATCACTAAGGCAGGATATTGGTATCTGGATGTTAGACGAAGCCCGCATTGGTTCCCGAGCGTGGTACCTGGGCGACTTGCTGCAACTAGCAAGTTCTCGGCCACAAGGTACGTTCAGCGCCAGGTGGACTCACAACGTTATTTAGTGGGTGATTTTTGTATTCACCGGTCGAATATGAAAATCTCTTTCAACTAATACACATAACATTTCGCTCTGGTATCTAAAATATTTTTTACATAACCAATGCATAATAAATTAGTTACGAATAAATGAAATTGTTCAATAGCTTAGTTATCATCATGACGCCTTGATAGCATACCTGTTTTACGACAAACATTTGCTTGTGAGCTGTGATGTTTTAGTGATGACGCGAATCTAGCGTCGCATCCTTAGAGAATAGTCGCATTTGATCGACGGTTTCATTAGTGAGTCTCGAAATTGTGAAGGTCAGTCTCGAAATCATGTCCGAGAGTTTATATGATAATATTTTTAATTACCATTTTCCCCACCAAACACATTCACATCCCTGTATTACTGCAAATTAGTAGCAAATTCCTCCGCTTATATATAGTGCACGTCTGTAATATGGGTTTAAACACGCGCGCCTTTATTTTTGGTTAAAAGTTCTCTATTTGCTTTTAAGATGCATTAGCTTTCGTAGTAGATCTGTACCGTGTGTAAGTACTTATGAAATATGATAAAACGCAGTTGAGTGTTGGCTTGTTGAATTACGCATAAGTCTCATTGCACCGAGTCGCTGCGTCCTATGAGGAGTTATGGAACTATGGTCGACAATGTTCAGAAAAACCAAAGATAAATCACAATGTCTAGATTTATTGTTTGAGATTAATTACCAGCTGAAACATGAGCCCCGAATTACTTAATGGTTCCAAAGCTCCTTAATGTGTTGCAATACATTTATAATATCATTTAGGTGTAAAGTTGTAGTAAATTATTTCATACTTAAGTTAGATACACGATTTTATTATATTTTATTTATTGTATTTCATAACCTAAATTATCTCGTTTTTTTTTTCACTTTTGAAGTGTAATACGCTTTTTTACATACCTCTATTTACATTATTTTATAATCATGATCAAATAAACCTATTTTTTCATTCAAAATTAGAGATGTCTACAAAGATGCATTCCAGGAGGAAGGCAGTTTGTATCTTTGTTTATCGATAAGTTAACGTTTTTTGGTTAATGTAAGTAAAATTGAGGCTATCCTCGGTTTCCTCTCGCCTGTCGCTAGGAAGGCGTGGACGTGGACAGCTCAAACGGCGGCGCTCGGCGCTCGGGCGGACCCCAAACCGACTGGCTTGCCTCTGCACCAAGTGATTTAGTTTGTATTGACATCTTTTGTATGATGTATTTAATATATAGAAAATTCTCAACAAGAGTGTTTTCTTGATTTTTATTTATTATAAAAATAAAATTATGAATTTAATTTGCTACAGACAATCTTTTATTTTTCGCCCCCCTTCCTAATATTTAAATAAATTAATTAATAACGCCACACACATAGCCCCACACTAGGTTACCCCGTGTCGTGGGTGCTATGGACAACACAGAAAGACATACACACACCCAGACCGAGAACGGAAATTTAAACTCATCATTCAAATTTCGGCCTCGCTGGGAATCGAACCCAGGACCCTTCGAACGGCGGTCCAGTGTGGTGACCATTACGCCACGCGGGAAGCTATTATATCACTCACAGCAGTATTGTTGATTTACACATGTAATACGTTTATACGGTTATAGGTCCGTCATTTAGCTGGGCAACACATCTAACATAATTTATAACCTTGGTCATTGTCAAATAACACATGAGGGTATATTTCTTATACTGTCTTTTAGACCACAGTTAATCCGATGTAATCATATGATTACCAATGTAAAGAGTAGCCATATATATAATATATAGTCTGATCACATTGGCAGAGTATATAGTGTACTCACAGACGCATTAATAGTAGCAGTGAGCGTATTTTGGCTAAATAATACATTGGTACAAAAAACGGAAAACCATAATGGTTTAAAAATAAAACATTTTATAAAGAAATATACTTATATTTCAGTAACTAAGTAATAATACAACATTATTATCGTTTTCTGTACTAACGGTCAATTTCATGTTTTTTTTTAATCTATTTTACTGTGAATTACATAAATAAAAATCAAAATAAAAAATAAAGTCGTCAATATGATTAAGGTCTTCGTTCGTTTTAAATACATAATATCTTTCAAGATATTTACTAATAACGCAAATAAACTCAAAGGCCAAATCATTTTAAAATAACATTTAACTGTAAAACATTACCTATAATGTAGTAACATTTCGAGACAAACAAACGATATCACAGACTGAAAAATAACCCAAAATGTCTTATTATGGCTAACTGTAGGTACACTTATTATAATTAGTTATTGCACTTTTTGGATTACTTTAATCACCAATATTTCTGCCTGTCTGTTATAAAATACAATACTTCATCACATTTATAACAATTTAAGAAACTGTCCAATTGGTAACTTTTATTACAAACCCATTTCATACAGTACCCTTAAAACAATTTAGTAAAAATAAATAAATTAATTCTACTTAGATAAGCGTTCAATATTTAGCAAGGTTTATAACATATTTATAACATACATTTGTATAGATAGGTAATTGTAATTGTAGCACAAGTAAATAATATGACATTATTGTCTTATTTCAACTTTACTAACAATTAGCATCAAATGAGGACGTTACAACCAGACAAATTCAAGTGATATATTTTTTGTACACAAATTATATTTATTTGTATGCAGAAAAAAATATTTCTTCAATGTCGTGCAGATTCAAAACTATTTTGTACCATATCGACAACAATAATATGGGACTTATGGAAACAGTATGGTAGGAATATGAGTTTTCGTTTCTTTGTATGTAGAAATCTGTATTTTGAAAAAGGAATCAATCTACGCAACGAGCACTATAAAATACGCAAAATTTGGATTTTTGTTTTATTAAACTATTCCAAAAAAAACCTACGTGCCTAATAATGCCTACTCATATTTAATTATTAAAAATATAACATTTTTAAAATATTACAAGTTGAAAGATAACAGAACTACACTAGGGAAAATAATGTAAATACACGTATATCTACCGATAGTATCGATCGACAAATTCTATAT
Source organism: Carystus phorcus (assembly GCA_018248895.1). Classification (NCBI taxonomy): domain Eukaryota; kingdom Metazoa; phylum Arthropoda; class Insecta; order Lepidoptera; family Hesperiidae; genus Carystus; species Carystus phorcus. Next base: position 5,650 of record DWJN01004029.1, read on the forward strand.
CAAATAAATATCTAAACTAATCCATGAACATATTGTGCTCTTTAAATATAGGATTACAAAACATTCCGGCACATATTTCCTATTCATTGTGGATAAAACTGCACCAAAATAAATTACACTTAACAACAAGCTTAAAAAAAGCAGTGCAGGAACTTACATAAATAGCATTTTTTATATTAATAATTGGTAATTTATTTATTTACATTATTACAAGTATAATATATTACTATATCTATTCTATACTTCTTTGTAACTAGTAGTACATGTGTTCAACACGATTGTAAATTATAACCACTAGTTTACAGACGAATCTATTTCATTACTTAAAATATTATAATATTCTTATTTAACGTATATGCATAATTTATAACGGCTGTTAAGTTTTATTTTCAATCACAATAGCTGTCAAGTTAAAACATTTAATAAAAATTGTATTTAGCTTTATTATAATCAATTCAAGAATAAAAGATATTTTGTGAAATAGTATCACAATAAAATTATCAACTGTTATGAGTAGATACTGTCAACTGACTGACAGGCGTACCTCTATTTTTACCTGACTATAAGCAAAAAAGTGGAGTAGAATTCCAGCTCCTATGATTCCCCCATAACTTTTAAACTACAAAAATGAGGTGTCATTAGAAGCGTAACGATCGCCCACTGGTTACGGGCTATGTGACGTCATATTGAATTCATTACGTCTCTAGAGGACATAACTATGAAGGACATAAACATAATTTGGTTCAAAAAATTTAAAGGAACTGTGTTAGGTATGAAAAGATAACAGTTTAATAATGCAATTTAAAAAGAATATACCTAAATATATAGTATTTGGTTCTTAAACTTATGTTTAGTCACTTTGTTAAGTCGCAAGACTGTAGACAGATAATGACAGGTACTATAGATTATTGCTTTTCAATTAAAGCGTAAGAATGTGATATTTTTATAAACTTACGAAAGTAATTTAACTTTTTTTTTTTCAATTTATAAAAGATTTCTGTAATTAGATTTACTAGCGGCTACAGGAGTGTAAGGTATGTATTTCCCTTAGGTAAGAAAAAGGAAAGGTCAAGTAAAATCAATGATTTCAAAGCTCTGATTACTAGATTTAGGGGTTTTCATTTCTAAATTGAAATAGTCGAGCGTGACAGAACATTGAGAATAGACTACAGAATGTAAACGAATAGTAAGTAGAAGTAAACGTCAATTTATGAATAAAAATTACATTAACCCTTCGCTATTTCCTTATTGTTATTTAATGGGTCAAGATCCTAAAAAGGTTACGAAGCAATATAATAAACGAAAGACTGCAATGACATAAAGTGGAAGAGACGAACGAGACAGAAAATGCATTATTTTTCCATTGACATGCTACTGAAAAAATAACTCCTGCAGAATAAATTATAATAGAAACGATAGCATTAGCCTTGTGTATTAAGCCATTTGAAAATAAAAAATAAGTTGAAATAATTATGAAAAATGCTCATGGACACAGAAAAAAGCTTCCATAATTATTCTTACTGCTGTGTTTTACATCCAAGTAACGATTGACGCATTAGTTTTGTGTGAAATTGGAGTATTACAATCCTAGTGTCTCTGGGTACAGCAAGCGAGTGAATGATAAAATAGTGCTTATGACAAATACAGTCAGGTACTTGTTTCTAAATATAGGTTTGTTACAGATGTGACCAATTTTAAAACGTCGTTGTTTACCAATATAACAGTAGTAGTATCACAGAGCATCAAAGGTCGCCACTGAATCATTGGAAGTTTGGCGGCTCAGTGCACTGGTCAAACCGTTCTCACTTGTAGTAGACGAGGTTCTGAAACAGATTGAGACGATATTAAACGAATATCTATATTATTATATTCATTTATTTGGTTTACTAAAGTGGCTTAAGTCAATTGTATATTAGGTGCTAGCTAAGATATAGGTTTCCGAATTATGCATATTTTTTCTGTTTGAGACTGCTCAGAGCTAGTAGTAGTAGTAGTGGTAGTACTGATGGTTGTGTACGAGTGTCTATGATGTCTTCGTGAACGCATGTAAACGTGAAATGTCCTTATGAGACGAGAAAGGCTTAGATTACATTATTATTGTTAGTTATGATTAGATCACTGCTTTTCGTAACAGGGTGATACATACAGTGAAAATTAAAACAGGAATTACAATTGCATAAATTAATCATGTAATATTTACATTATCATTATTAAAAATTGTTATAAATATATCCACTTTATTTTATAAAATACATATTAAACATTGTTTAGTATATGACTGATCGTTTCACAATATTTAGTGATGAGACCATGATACCTTAGGAAATTAGGTTTTGGCTAGTGGACTGAATTCACTGAATGTTAATGAAGGAATCATAGGGTTTTCTCAGTCGCGGTATACGTACCCGAAGAAAGGCAGCAGCGTGACGAGGTGCCCGCGCGAGGTGCAAGCGCGGACCTCGGGCAGGGTCAACGCCACGTGGCGCAGGTACGCCTGCAGCGCGAGCCGCCGCCGCTCAACCACCGCCGCGTCCTAACACACACCAATCAGAACATTGTATACACCAACGATCAACTTCAACTCAAAGTTAAAAGCATACATGTACATATAGACTACTTGACAGAATTTTAAAAGTAAATTTATTTATTTATTTAAGATTATTTACCCAAAGTAGTAGTACCCAAAGAACCTAAAAAGAGTTGTTATTTTTTATATATATGTTTTGCCTGAAATTTTCAAATCGAAAATTTGGTACATCAATATTCAACAAAGAGATCGACATTATTAAAAAAAAAAGTTTAGATCTCTGTATAAAAAACCTACCTTGGCAATCTTAAATTTTCAAAAATATGCAATGTACGTATTTGATAAAATAACAGCATAGAAAAACCTAAAACTCTATAAATAATATTTACATGATTTTCCGGATATCCAAGTGAAAAGTGTATCGTGCCTAAGCATTAATAATAACATTATAATATTTATATCATAATCATGAAAATAATAAATACACTTACACGCTTTCTCAATGTTCTCTTGGGTGGAAATTTATAATTAGCGATATCCGGGTGACATTTTCTTAGCTGGGTATGTAATTCATGAAACTTGGCGTATCTGTGATAGACGTTCCACTCTTCCTGACCTATTTTTAAGAACACCTAAAGTACAAAAAAAATGGTACACATTTCATACAAAATCTATATAAATAAAAATGAATTGCTGTTTGTTAGTCTCGCTAAAACTTTGGAACAGCTGGACCGATTTGGCTAATTTTGGTCTTGAATCATTTGTGGAAGTCCAGGGAAGGTTTAAAAGGTAAAGTAAATAAAAAAAATCCAGGAATTGAATAAAAATACAATGCTTTTTTATTTATCTATTGAGGCACTATGAAATCTGCCGGGTCAGCTAGTACTGGATAAACTTTAATTATTTAAAATATTACTTTGTAACGTAGAAATAAACGTATGGTACAATGTATATTTTTTTCTTACCTGATAAACATGATAAGAATTCGTTTTCTTTCCAACAAGGAAAGCAGTTGGAATATGAACTTTTACATTGGACTCTGGGTAATCCAATATTTCTATAGCTGATGTACTTTCCAAGTCCTGAAGCCGCCTCTGTAAGTGCTGATTAAATTCCATGAGCTCTGCGTGCATTTCAGCCACCTACAACACGTAAATACATTATTTTGCAGAACAACGTGGATTTTATGATATGAAGAGCTAAATAATTTAAAAAATCTTAATATATATTGCAGACAACAAAAATAATACCTGGATAGAGAATGAATATGGATAGTTTTTGTGTTGTTGGTAGAATGTACAGCTTTTAGTTAGATATACGAAAATTGTTAGATAGTTATACGAAAAATTTTCTAGATAGAAGAAAGTAAGCGTTTTATATTTCCTTTATTCATAACATACCTGAACAAGCTTTTTCTCGTATTGACTTATTTGCTCTTCTTCGCCATTATTACTTTTTAAAGCTTTACTCATTTCAACAGCTGACATATAATTACGTAACTGATCTTTTAATCTGTCATTTTCTCTGGAAAAATAATGACTGATGAGTTTAAATTTAGGTATACACATTTTATTAAGCAAAATGTTACAAATTGTCAAGAAAAAACCCAGACATACTTGCTTAAATCTAAAACAACTTTTTCTAGCTTATGTATTTTTTCTTTACTCATCATTTCAAACTCATTGTATTTAAGCTGCAAATTCATGTATTCCTTTTCCCTGTTTTCAAGAACAGAATTCATTGCCTTTTCATCTGGAACACTCTCGTCCTCGGTAAAACAAAGCTCCAAGCAGGAATTACTTCCATCGATGCTGCCAGCTATTTCTTCACTGTCACTTTCATATATTTTTAATATATTTACACCTAAATCTGACGCGTCGTCTTTAACTGCATTGTTTGTATCTATACTATTTGAACTAGAAAATATTTCTTTAGCACTTTCGGAGAGTTTTGAAAGAATTTGCATTGGACTATCGAGACCTCTGACGCTATCAGGAAAAAAGTGTCTTAAACTATTTTTATAATCTGAACTGGTCGGTTCACTCACGGATACAGCTTGGGGCATCACTTTAGGGTCTGGAGAATTAAGACAAGTCGATGGAGCACTGTACCAAGAAGGTACAGACGAATCTTTTGGCGGAGGATTCTTTAAAATTTTATCATTTTTCTTCTCCTCCTTATCAAAGGATATAACCTGTCGTAATGGTTTACGCTTTACATTACCCGATGGTTTAATTGGCATGGGCAGTGGAATAACATGCTCTGGTTTGTGACTGTGGCTTGCTTGTTGTGATTCATTCAACTCTGCTCTGTCAATAGATAAGGCAAACAGAACAGTTGATAAGCCTGAAACAATGTTTTTATTGAAGTATTGACCTTACGATTTTATTAAATTTTTCTTTATAAAATAAGAATTACCTGCTGCTATCCCAGGCAATAGGTGAGCTTCTGTATATCTTACAATAGCACCCTCTTCATAGTATTCTGAGAGAAGACCATGACTAATCCAACTTTGTAAATACCTGTGTACGACATAATTTTTTTTGAGGATATCAAATATAGCATGGCATAAAAGCTAATTAAACTGTTTGGAGGTAAAATCTGTTTATTGCCAAATTTTTGGAAATATAAATTTGGGCATGGTTTGTTATTGATATACAGGTCAAAATATTATATTTATTTTGAAATTATTTATTGCCTGTCTATCAACGCACAGCCCAAACCACTGGATGGATTGGGCTGAAATTTGGCATGCAGGTAGACGTTATGGTGTAGGCATCCGCTAAGAAAGGATTTTGATCAATTCTACCCCCAAGGGGATAAAATAGGGGATGAGAGTTTCTTAACGCGAGCAAAGCCACGGGCAAAAGCTCGTAGGATATATAATATTAAGAGCCTATTTTAAGTAGAGCTGGTTTTTAACTTTACATTTAAAGTTGTTCATAATGAGGCAATATATGTATTAGTCAATTGCAGAAACTAAATTATTTCAAAACAATAAGGTGTTAATTTAACTCTCACAATTAGATTATTTCCATACAAATATGAAATATAAATAAAGTAGTAGTGTGTTATAATACCTTTCTAAGGAACGTTCATTAAGGGCAGCCCGTAGTAGTGCTCTAAAATAACCCAGAGGAGTGTTAATACTTGACAAAATTTTAAATCTCTCCTTTTCATGTTTAGTGAGGTGAAGACAACTGTAACTCCACAAAGAGTTGCCTATAAACATAGATACAATAAATTAATTTATGCTTCTAGTTAATTACTAATTGCTTAATTATTTATTAATTAATTACTAACCAACATTGGTTATATTGAAGGTAAAGCTTAAACCTGCTGATACAAGACTCTGAATAGTTGAGTTTGACAGATTAGTTTTAATCCCATGACTTAACACCTTTTCCCATTTCTCACATAAGTGAGCAATTCTGAAACAAGATTAAAATAAATATGTGGCAAACAATCAAAATAACAGAAATACAATACTAATAATTTTATCACTATATAAGCTATAGGTTCTAGAACTTATTTGTCTAGTACCTAAATTTATAATTAAATATCATTCTATATGTAACACTTATAAAAATATTAATTAGTTCTATTACCAATGTCTATGGACTATTTCTTTACTTAGATTACAAGTGCAGATATATCAAATTAAAATGTTTAAAGTGCTCAACCAATATATTTCTGTATCAAGCTGTTTAAATAAATTATATTTTGGAAACTATCAACAATTATTATAACTACATAAATTAATAATGAAAGGTAATATATGTTCTACGACAGTATTAGTCAGCTTTATATTAATATTGTGTGCTCTAGAATAGGTGGTTATTCCAAATAGGAAATTCCTGTATTTAATATAGCAGTGCCTACCTTATATCATCTTCTGTGGCTAATTCAGACCTGCCACCAAACCGATTTTGACAATTTTCCACGCATGTTAGCAGTTCCCGGATGACTATTTTCCCATTTTCAATTCGTTTCTTGATTTCTTCTTTGTTATCTATTGCACTGGCCAGAGTATGCAATATCTTATTATTCTGAAATTTGTATATTTTTGTAACTCATTTCCAGTTCGTGACCTCGAAGTTATCGTTGTCTAAATTTGTTCTCTATGAATTTATATTATTCTACTTTAGGACATACTAAAATCATAGTTTAGATTGAATAACTAGAATTTAAAAACATACAATATTAATAAATTACCACACCTAAACGTACTGTACCTATGATAAACATAAAAACTCAATAGGATCATTAAATAAAAATGTATTGACGAATAACATGATCTAGGTTTTTCGTATTTTTCGTGTAAGCTTACCATCGTCCGATTTTATCAAAAATGTAATATGTTCATGGTTGTTGTAGCCCCTGTAGTTATCTTACTGAAGATAAAATTATTTATATGGTATTTTTTCCAAAACGATAAGTAAATACAATGTATAATAAGTCAATTATAATTACAAATTAATAATAAAAATACATCTAGGACGAGCACTGTAGGTATGTATAGGTCTTGGTATGTCAATGTCATTCTCCCGCAGTCTCGCACAGTTATTTTGTCATATAGCATGTCATTTTTGTCTTTTGACAGTGACAGTAGTCATGAGTAACGTTGCTTCGGCTCACTGAAGTTAGCCCCCGTGTTTTTGATTTTTGACCTTTTTTCATTTTGAATCGTTTGTTCGTCGTTAGTT
>DWJN01004030.1:0-12880 GCA_018248895.1 Carystus phorcus
GCGCTCACAAGCTAGTGGAACAGAAATAAGTGCGGTCGTGAGCGTGATCGTTGTGGACGTCTAGTGGAACGCGGCCAGTGTCTCACGTAAACTGACAGAGGGGTGATTGGGTATTTGACAAGAGTGTACCACTTGTTATCGTAGTGTTACGCTTCAATATACTGTATAGCTTTTGATTATTGATTCGTATTTCCCCATTTGTTAACTCCATACAAAATTATTACTTTCTGCTTGGTTCAAGTTATAAAATCCAATAAGACATAATATCATGTACAATTGTTGAATTTCTATTTATTTTTTCGGCGTCTCATTTGCAATAATGGTATATTGTAAGACTCGCCCAAAGTAAATTATAAAAGACAACTATCGCTAAAACGGCCGAACATCGTAATGTCTAAACATACAATACGTAAAACCTGGTCTTTGTGTACAAAAAACGCATCATTGTTACGATAATTGTTAAACCCTAATCAGCAATGAATAATATGCGATACAATTTGGAGTAATAGTTAAATTAATTTAATTTATGACAGTACTTTTGCCCATACAGTAAACTAGGTGAAAATTATTTTAATTCACCATTTCATTCGCGAAATTCATACATACAATTATTATACAAGTATTCAAGTTGTTTTATTCACTCATGCATTGCATTAATTCATTCTAGATGTTAAATTTATTGTAAATATTTTTTTTGTAAATCATGACGTATGTTGTAGTGTGTTTATATAGTTTTAAACACATGAACAGATAATATGTGTAAAGAAAACAAACTCATTTAAAAATGTCAAATGTCAACCTGTCGACATGTCAACCTGTCAAATGTCAACCTGTCAACATGTCAACCTGTCAAATGTCAACCTGTCAATATTGTCCGATATTCCCGAACTTTGTTCAAACAATGAACCGATCTGTACACAAACACCAGATTCATATCAATGAACGTAACACGTGTGTATAGATATATCCAGCGGCGAGCTGGCGCGTACTCGTCGAGCGGAGGTCGGTGCGTGCGAACACTCAACAGAAACACGAATACAATCTGGACATGTCGAAACCCCAGTACGCGTTTTGTTGGTTCCTGCAAACGGCAGTATTGGAATACAATACAATATACTTTATTGTGACACAAAGTCAATTTACAAATAAAATTTAACGTTGACCAAACAGTTGTGTGACCAACCAATTGGCCGATTTATCGATGCAATAGCGATTTCTGCCAGATAACGTTAGGGCATAGGACATAAACGTAAAAAGTACGTAGATAGAGGTGCAAATGCAAAATACAACAAATATATATAAATATTAAAGCACATATAATAAAAAAATTAGACACAATATATAATATACGATATACAAATTTCCTTTACATACAATAAAATATATATGTATATTCTACGATTTATGTCATCACGGCAAAGAAACAAGAAATAAATATTTATCTGATAGCTATTAAATCATTGTAAAATAATAAAAAATATACCACTTGTTTGATGACGTCATCGGAAGTATAGCAACATACATACATATATAGTTGAATATCGCCGTTACGTACCATCAGGGGTCGGCGGGATGCGGGGGCGAGGCGCCGCAGCTGGAGTCCTCGGAGTGCAGCGCCGAGCCGCTCTCGCAGCCCACCTGCGTACAGATAATCTTTATAATATTATAAAAGCGAAACTAACCAACTCAATCATATTCAATTATATGAGAACTAATTTGAATGAAAATTGACACCGAGACTAACGAAAACTACTAATAGTTCGAAATAATGCATAGGCTACATTTTATACGGGAAAAATGGACGGATTTAATAGGATATCCATCCATCCATCAGCCTATAGACGTACACTGCTGAAGGATAATATTTTATTTATTTTATTCTAATTTAATATAACATTGTAGGATATAATCAGGGGCAAATATCTACGTGACGCAAATGATTCGCGACTCGCGTATGTTTGTGAATTATGACGTGGTAAAAAATATTATGTACGGGAGCGAGTATATATGTAATTTTATTTTTTTACCGACATATGAGCCACATGATGGTAAGTGGTAAATGGACATTAGTAACATCAAAGGCATCACAGAATCAAGAGACAAAGTAGATTAAAAATATACCTTAAGTACATCGTGCAGAGAGCTCATACTGCCTAAACTGAGCGGTGTTATCGACCGCTCCAGCAGCAGCGAGCCGCTACCTTGGGAACCGCCGCCTATCGACCTGTAACCGTACAATCATTGTCAATAAGCAGTCATTTTCATAGGAACGAATTGGCGCTTGGGGAGTCTCATTTTATTTAAACTTTACTGACCACATTAAAAATAACGGTACAAATGGCAAGCTTAATGCGTAATACATTCTCTACCAGTTAACCATTAGACCAAACACATGTACAAACAGCGGTTTGACTTACTAATAAGAATGATAGACTATATATGGGACACAGAATATACATAAAATCATAGATACATATTATACATACATGCATGCAAATGGTATAAAATAGTACAATATTCGTATACAATTTATGTGTTTGCAAAGGGAGATCTCTCGCCAGAGCTCCGACTGTTAATATTGGGAGGTTATGTATATGCCAAGCGTTGTAGAAAACTTCGATAGCGTGATTCAGATCTGTCGTGACGTTATAGTGTAACGTGTAGTGCGGTTGACACATGTGCAATAGTGAAATACGTATTTATATTTGTAGGTAGTATATATATACTACCTACATAATAAGTAATTTACAACAGATTAACTCGCACTATTATAAACGAATCAACGTTGATAGATCAGGCACAAAGTAAATCTACGAGCCTTCTTGAGATCATTGGTAAGAGCGTTCCATAGACGCGAAGCCTGGACAACGAAAGAGTTAGAGATAAAACCATTAGGGTATTGAGAGGAGATGCGAGTAGAACGAAGCTGCTGATCGTGGGAGTAAAAGAGAACAGCAGATAGACATAAGTCTTCAAGTTCGTTCAACATTAAGTCACTTTGTGAGTTGAGAAGCTTATAAATGTTTATAACCATTGTATATTTGGATATCAATAACGAAACAAACTATTTCTCAAAGTTGTACTTTATTGTGGCGCGCTGAATTCTGCCTTGTTTATGTAAATAATGTATCGAACTGCATTTTAAAGCTTACGGTTTTTACTATTAAAGCTTATGTTTTTTACTACTATTACTATAAATTGTACAAACAAATGAATCATAATATGTAATGCAATATAGCGGTATCTAATATTATTAATTTGAGTTTGTACAAATAAAACTTTACGAAAGAACACGAATAAAAAAATAGGCCACATTATATTTACAAATAAACATTATCTAACTAATCTTAAATACACAAGAACATTATTTCAAATTCGTGTCTGTAAATCATTAAATGATTATTTTAATACGCTGTAAGAAGTTTTAACTTCTACGTCACATAAGTTACTTATTTGATTCTATTATAATTTATAAATTGCATAATTATTACAAAGCGGAGATTAAAGAATAATTAAAGTGATATTAATATAGAAAAAGGGAAATATAAATGCGAGTCAATAAATACTTAGTATATAAATAAAAAAATACCTTTGCCTGCTCCGCCAGTGGGGTGGAATAGAAACATTAAATACAACATATTTAATATAAAACAACGTAATTATATAGTAAAGTGCATAAGCCTTGTATGCGTACATATATAAAAAAATATGTTATATAATTTAATATTAATAATATGTAGTCATATGTAAAATTTGACACAAAATGTAAATGCAAAGCGTACAGACAGAAAATAAGAAATGTATTTAACACAGAAGACTGGAATAAAATACCTTGGTCTGTTGTTCCGTAATGTAAGATGCAATGAAAAAAAATCATATACTAAAAATGCTCTACTAGTTATATGCGTGCTAAAAATCATATGTACAGTGTTCAAAGTTCTATACAACAAATTTGCAAATTGTACAATAGTTGTGATCCTCTTAGATCAATGAGTCCTGTGTATTTTATTATATGCAACAACAAAATTTATCTAAAAAAAAATCTTTTGTAGTCTTATCATAACGGGTTTGAAAAACTCTTGACAAAAACGATACATATGGCAATTTTTTGTAACTAATTATTACCTTTACCAATTTATGCCTGAATACTTACAAATTACCTGTGCGAGAAAATAATATAAAGACGGTTATTTTTTATGTAAAGAGCCTATAAAAAGTAGACTTGCCAATCGATAGTAAGTGCTCACCGACGTCTATCACCGTCCTCGAAATATCTACTAAAATCCAAGTAAATTACAAAAATAAACTTATCACATCACATATGATATCGTTAAAGTTAGTAACGCCATCTAATAGTACGGTTTGTTAGCCACATTCCCCATTAAACGGATCATAGCAACAGTGGGTAAAAAGAAACATTTATCTTTATCCCAATAAAAACGTAAATGCAAGTAGGTAAAAACAGTTATGTTCGTCGCAATAGAACATAATAATCGTGGTTCATACCGGTCCATGCGATGCGGCGGGTCCGGCGGGGCGTCTGGAGGGACCTCTCGTGGTCTCGTTGGCCCACTGCGCCACGAGCCTGAACAAAATACTATTGTCAACGTCTCATCCGCCGATAATAAATAATAAACTTCGCATATTCTTCGTACTAGGTTATGGACAAAGACAGAGAGAGAATTATTATAGAGCTGAAAAGTTTGTTTGGTTGAACACGCTAATCACAGGAACTATTAGTTCGAATTGAAAAAAAAAAAATGTGTTGAACGGTCCACTTACCGAGGAATTAAAATGATATTGGAGTTTCAAAATAAATATAATTGTAATTAGACGTAACAGATAGATTATTATTATAGTACAAAACAGGTAATTGATCAGTATGATATTGTAAAAGCTTTATTTTTTTTAATATAAATTATTTGTAATCATACTCATTAAGAAAAAAAAACACACTTAACTAAGTGAGGTTTTACAGTCAGTTTGACTACGGTAATTAATTAACTCACCGTTATATGATCCGGTGGGATGTGATATCGTGAGCGGCGACGTCCGTTTACTGCTGTCCCGACTGCCGTACATTGATTGTTGCTGTGAAACACAAGTGTGCATTCATTGTCCAACATGCCTCAAACCACAGACTCCTGTCTACAATCTGACTGTATATATAAATAATTAATTCAACAACTCAAGAAAACTCTGTAATATTATCCAGTTGGTTTAGGTAGTAGGTTTCATTTTCAATAATGGATAGTAAACTTGTAACACTATAACATTGTGATTTTTCACAGTTTCTTCTCAATGGACATAAAATGTCTTCAATACATTCCATTTATACATCCAATAAAGATAGAAATCTTCAAACCAACCCAGATGAAATACTTATACTTATACTAATTAGACAATAGATATTCAGTCTGGGGCTGTCAACATTATTGACATATTGGTGATCCTTCGGACTGTATACTTGTGTATATATCGAACAGCACTTCAATAAACAGAATCAAAAGAAATGTGTTCTTAAACATACTGACTTTTCTTTATATAAGATTATTTTAATAGGCATAAGAACGTGCACTAGGTATTGCTAAATATAACTGTTCTACTTGCCGGTACGTATAAAGAGAGATAAAGGATAAAGAGAGGATACCAAATAAATGCTTGGCGGTGTTACCTGAGGCTCGTCGGCGGTCTCGATGGTGGTGGGCAGGTCGAGCAGCCGCTGCGAGCGGATGCCGTCGCCGGGGCCCATGTGCGACACGTGGGTGAAGTGCGTCGGTGCCGATATCAACTTGGACCGCCGCTCCGAACTGTCACCGACACAATACATAATATATTAATGGCTTGACAACTAAAATATCGCCGAATTTCAAATAGCAAGGAAAATTCAGAATTCTTTGTTAAAAATAAAAAATATAACTATTCAATTAGATATTGCCCGTTTTTGTGGATAACATATTTCCATCGTGCTGGCAGTGTGAAAATTCCCCGTTCGTAAAATTTCCGGTTGCTATTAGAAATATAGGTTAGATCTTCTGACCATGTTAACAAAACAAAAGAAAGCGTAGTGTGAATGTATCGACAAAATCGGCAAAGACTTAATTGCCAATCTATTAATATACAATCAAATTAAAAGACAACCGATTATCATAATATAAATAAAGATGATTTAACGCCAATGCAACATCGAAACTATTTTCTGTCTTTATATATATCATGTAATACTTGGCTTAGTCGAATAAATGTCAGAGTAACTATCCAATGAATTACTGAAATAATGAACTATAAATGAATATCTATGACAACTACAAGTAAGATATAGTGTTAATAATAAAATTAACGCAACTTAACCTTTATGTATACTTCAATTTGTCAGATTATATTTATATAAACTGTGTTTACCATAACAACATTCAGATAAAGGATTTAAACGTATAATCCTTTATCTGAATGTAATAACACTTATACAAGTTTTGTCAAAACCACCCTAACTAATAAACCTAAAAAAAATCTCAGCTGACATTATAGAAAAAAAAAAACACAAAACCGAGATAGCAAAGCGACTTACAGTCTATTGTGAGCTTCTATCGCTTGGTGGGACTGCTCTCGCACCGAGAACCGCCGTTTGTTCGTACCGTACGGCGTCATTGCTTCTATGTTCAGTGGACCCTCTGAAAATGTACACATCATTTCCTTGTATCATAGTTTGACAAAAGGAGATCTAACAAAAGGCGGGATATAATGGCTGGAGAGCGGCCGAGCTTTACTTGTTGATGTTCGAAACTGTACATATGCAAGTGTTGTAGAAAACGTCGATAGCGTGATTCTATTCAATCGCTTTTATTTATTTATTTATTTACCCTTTATTGCTTGAGTGTACAATGGGCGGACTTAATGCCTTGAGGCATTCTCTACCAGTCAACCTTTGGTGTTGTTGAGAATGTGTGGTAGGCGTAAACAAAATAATAATAATAAAGAGAAAACACAAAAAACACAAAACTTTTATTTCGTTTCATTGCTTTTATCTGATTCTATTAAACAGAACATTGTTTAACAATCTCTTAGACCTTTGTTGTAATTTAAACTTTCCATCGCTGCGGGAACAGATTCGTTGCATGCGATAAAATGTGTCCTAGAACTTTATACCATTGATATAAGATACAAATGTGTTAATCCTTTGGTGGAATTACTGATAATTGCGGCAAATAAAATAAATTTTTGCCGGAAAGAAACAGTTCAATTTTTGTATTTTACCAAACAGAGAGAAGTAATGAAAAACAGAAGGTAGATGAATATAAAGGGAAATATAAGCAGGTATTGCATTACGTTGATTTGATGTCGAGGAATTGAAACATTGCTTTGTAGGGGCCATTAGGCGCGGTAACAAAATGTGCCAAGTATAATCTTAAAATCTGTTGTGTTAAACAATATGTGTGCATGCATGTATGTATGTATGTACGTATGTATGTATGTATGCAAGTACGTACGGTAGTGTTTAGGTCGTAGATAGACGAGGAAGGGCGCCGCGTCGCTCGAGAACGGGAACCCGTTGCCGCCCCCTCCCCCCACACACCAGATCCACCCGTTCTCGTCCAGCGGCCGGGCGTTCGCTGCAATCAATGTTAACATTCATCATTCATTGATACTACTTATCGCAGCTTTAACTAAGACATGTCTAAAAAAGGGAGTGTTTGAAAAACGTCGAATAAATATTTTGTCAAAGAGATGCCCTTATGAATGTATAAGTTATGAGCAATAAAGCAAGTTTTCATTTTCATTTTTTGAATGTATAATTAGATTAACTAAACTTGATATATATAGTCATTGTTTGTTGCAATTTTAAAATGTCTATGGATGAACTAATATCACTACAAATTCATAGCCCCATACTAGTATGAGAATTGATACGTAAGATCAATATACTATTCAGTCTGCATTGATGCAGTGGATTAATTAAATTATATTAATGTTATTGGACAAAACTTACGAAGATTAATCGTTTGCACCCATTCGCCGGATTCAATGTCGTATATGTCAACATGCGAAGCCGTGAATATGAGGAGGTGCGTGTCGTTAACCGCTGAAAATAAACATATAGTTTAACATAAGATAATAAGTTGACTGTAATTACTAACATATTGATATTTTAATTGAGAAGTGACAAATTACATAATAATTAAAAGTTATAAGGTAAATTAAATATAATGCGTATTCAAAACGGCCGTTATCTATACATAGAAATACGTCACCGTCAATTATGTTTGTAATTTTTTCCGATAAATTATTGCGGGTGTCTTCAAGTCAAAAGTGGCTTGCTAAGGCTAAGGCTACCACTCAAACCACCGCCCAAAACTACACCACCATTTACTATCAAGTGGGATTTGATTGGAAAAAAATCATGGGTATAACTTAAGCCCCAAAAAACGTTAAAAAAAATTTTTGGTCCTTCGAGCACTAATAAAAAATTCGAGTGAATCACCGTGATGCACCGGATGCGCAGTGTACATGAGCTCGGCGTCCCGCGCGCGCAGCCCGTACCGGTCCACGTAGAGCGCGAGCGCCGCGAACACCAGCAGCCAGTCGTGGCCGGACGCCAGCGGCTTGGCGCACAACGCGCGCGCCCCCGAATGCGATAGGAACACGCTCACTTGATTTTCGGGATGGACTAGAGCTGAAACATTTAGACGTCACGCTTGTAAATACTGTAAAGTTCCTAATAAAGTAAAAAGTTTTAATAATACACAATATCTATAAAAGTCTTAATAATACGTGGAACATCTTGTATTTAATTAATTTTTTTAATTTTAATACAAGCCATCGGAAAGTAGTATTGCTTATTTAATTTAAATTAAATTTCTAACTCCATAACATTATTTCCTTCTATGTTCTCCGTTGGCCGGTAACGCAACAATGATCCCTTTGGTGTTTCTGATATTCGATGACCACTCACCATGAAATGCCTTGCCTACACATTTGACTTCTAGTTACATAAAAAAAGCAATATCTAGAAATGACAATATAATTGTAATAAATTAGAAACTCCATATTTTTTCATACACAACTACCCTCGCTGTATACTTGTACGATAATATAATAAGTGTAGTCTTACTGCGCGGCGGCTGTGCGGGCGCGGCGCGCAGCGAGTGCACGGCGACGCCGCCGCGGTGCCCCAGCACGAGCTCGCCGTTGAGCAGCTGCACGCTGAGCACGGCCGCGGCCACGCGCAGCTCCGCCACCAGCACGCGCCGCGCCGCCGTGCGCGTTATCTCGTACACGCACACCGCCCACGAACTCTGACACGTGCATTTTATTTATTTATTTATGTCACCTCTTAAAATAGGAAATTAAACCATCAAGAGCCTTCTTGAACTTCATTCTTTAATTGCCGTTTTCATGATAAATATTCAATCTAACTATAATCTCTGGAGAGCAGCTTGTTTTCGATAGTTTCTCATCACGGGACTTGGGGATAAGTACTTAAAAATAATAACTTTAAGTTGCGCAAGGTTTAAATATGTTTATTATCACAAAAAATATTAACTTAAGTTTTTTTTATTTTATTTTATTCCATTCCAAAATAAGTACAGTGATACGATATACATCTCTGCCAATCTGTACAACAGTTTCTCGGCAGTTAATAGTATCAGACATTACTTAACTAGAAGGACGTTATCAAGTATTAGTCTACGTTGTAACAATCCGCGAGCAAAATGTATGATAGTATATACTCTCATACATGCATCCAATAAGGAAACGTGCAATTTCAATAAAAAAATATACATCAATATATACACATCCTTCAATGTATCAACACGTGTTACGTCCCGAAACGGAGCATTGTGAGGGTAAGTTGACTTTACGAGTGTTAATTGCAAGATAGACTAATACTAACTAGATAAATGCAACTTTTCCAAGGGACTTGTGTGTACAGTACTAACTAATACAGAAATACAATCTCACCTGTCGTTTGCAAACGACGGCAAAGCCATACGTGTTGGTAGCTATCTCCCCCACGGCAATGTCGAGAGCACCCTTGGCTTCCGGCAACTTTACACACTCCGCCTCCGGGCACTCCAGAGCACGAATAGGAACAAGCCGCACGTGCCTCCCGCGACCCGCTATCACCACTGCAACATAAATATAAATAAATACTATATATTACTGCCAATCAATATTTTATTTGGCACAACAATCAAGGATATTTACTTGAAGAAATGTTGCAACAGAACGTAAAAATCTAATAATAAAAATAAATTTTGTTACATAATTATCTCCTTGTCCACATTTCTGTCAAATCTATACTTGCGAACATACACCTTTAATTCTACTTTGTTGGTCAGTAATTACACAGACGCCACAAGTTGAAAACGTCACTTGATTGACACTGTGCGTAACTTACATTATGTATAGCATAATAATGTAATAAGAGTACGTATTCGTCCCAGCGAATACGCACATACGAGCGTGTTCGTGTATATGTACGTGCGTGCGTACGTGCGTGCGTGCGTATATGTGTGGGTGCGTATGTAATATGCTTCTCACCCAGCAACTGTTCAGCGGGCACGTATCGTAGCTTGACGACGGGCGCGTGCTGTCTCCGGGGAAGGATCTCTGCGCGCTCCATGTCCAGTAGCGCCAGACCGAAGTCGCCGCCGACGCACACCCGGCCGCGCTCCACCACGCACGCCGAGCACAGCCCCCGGAGCGCTGTTAGCGCTACGCCCTCCGCCGCCACTACCGCGGCGTACGCCTGCCGATATATCAGACGCAAGTGTGAACTGATAATGTCGATCTCGATTAAACTTAGACATGATAATTAATAAATATTCATTTGCTAGAATTGTGGTTTCATAAGGCGTTGATTTATTTTTATTGAAGCTTCAGGTCACAAGTTACCATTTTAATAGTGTACTAATATCAATGTTAAGACTTACCAGATCAGTATAAGATTCCAGTAGATATATTCAAACTATTGTATCAAGTGAGTGATTACTATTTTAATTTTAAATTGATATAACGGAACATATTTCTAGAGTATTATTTTTTTATGGTCCTTCGAGCATAGCAAACATTTTTTCAGTTAAAACTCACACATTTGTCGGGTAGATTATTTCTCTTCAATATCCTGTGCAACTCGCTCAGGGCAACCACCCACTTGGTCTTCTCTGATTCAGACTCGGCCAACATTAAAGTATGGTAACGCTTCCCATCTTCCAATTGTGATGTTGATATCTGTAATTGTTTAAAACATTGTCCATAAAAACTATTTCCTTTTTGAGAAGACTTGGTATTAGAGAAGTCAATATTAATTTTATTCAACTTAGC
Source organism: Carystus phorcus (assembly GCA_018248895.1). NCBI lineage: Eukaryota > Metazoa > Arthropoda > Insecta > Lepidoptera > Hesperiidae > Carystus > Carystus phorcus. The sequence goes on from DWJN01004030.1 coordinate 11,326, forward strand.
TCGCACACATAAACACAATACGACAAATGTGCCGTGTTTCTGTGTGCGAACCCTTAGTGATTCCAGATTATATGTAATATTTTTATATTTAGGTGTTCGAGCCTTCGCTTGAACCACTTGAGATTACGCATCTGAATAAGTTCAGACACACAGACGTATTTCTGTCTATGCATGCGTCAGTGCAATGTTTCTATCTCTTTCCCTCCTATACAGCAGCGCCCGGTTGATTAGGTGGGGGGCGATAGTCCGCCATTCCTTCAGTACGCATTTGTCTCTCGAGAGAAGAACACGTGCAATAGCAGAAGCAAAAAGTATTATTCTGTTATAACACGACTTGAACCGTGGTGCATTAGTACTCACCCTAAATATACAAGGGATGTCCCGCTTGTTGGCGTGTATGACGTCAGAGTCCTTAACTGACGTCACGCTGAATTCTGGGTCGCGCATGTCCAACACTTGACTCACGCAAACCGACGGTAACGCGTTTCTGTAACAAACATTCAGAGGCCTTGTAATACCCAATTTAGCAGAGTTTAGGTAAACTTAAAAGGTAAAGCATTTTTCAATTTTCACTTAAAGGTTGGCAGATAGTAATCTATCTATCGTAATTTATCCAGAACAATGTTATGATTCGATACTCTACTGGAATTTTAACGCACAAAAATTATGTGTTGAGTTCTTTTTAAGCTATTAAAGTAATATGACATACAATATGACTAGTAATAATTTTTAACTTATTCTTAAGTTTGTATATCCTTACCTATCTTGTGATATATCGTAAAGGAACAGTTTGAAATCACAGACGACAACGAATTGCCTCATCCAGCCCTTCTTGACGCCACCTGGTTTGGGCACCTGAAAATAAATTAAAAACTGTAAACAAAACAACTTTGACTTTGGAATTGAGATATTTAATAGGGCGTGTATAAATGTGGTCCGTTTTTTTCTTTTGTCCATCGACAAAACGAATATTTCCGTACCAGGCACGAATAACTTGATTATTCGACTTGCACATATATATATTTATTAAGGCTTAATAGGCATAGGATTGTTTAATTCATAGCGATCTGAAAACTCAAAGCAAACGAATACACGTTCAGATAAAATGAATTTACTAACATAAAATCAGAATTTACAGATGAAACTTAAAACTTAAAAATGGCCGCCCTGAAAAAGTGCATTTTCGATTGTTAAGTTTTTCACGAGTGGTACGGATTAGTACACGATGAAGGCCGCGTTCCAGTAAGCGTTCACAACGACCAAAACGCTCATTTCAGCGTTCCACACGACGACCGCGGTCGTTGTGGTCGAGACGAAAACGTCACTCATGACGTCATGACTAACACTCACCGCGACCCATCTTAAAAGGTTGGTCGAAGTGTCCGTTCCACTAGAGTTTATGCCCGTAACGCTCACAAGGTAATAGAACAGGAAAAACTGGGGTCGTCAAAGTCAAAGTCAAATTATTTATTCCGTCTCACAGCTCACTTAACGAAAGTCAAAAACTACTACAAACAACAACCTCAGTAACATTATACATATTTTATAAAACACA
>DWJN01004031.1:0-12877 GCA_018248895.1 Carystus phorcus
GAACACACAAAAGACTAATGTTAATCTAGACTGAGACGCTTGGACGGAGTAACTGAGATGGAAGTAATTTTGAGTTTTTAAATAAAATCAAAATTAACATTTGCTTTATGGCACTAAAAAATGTCCTTACTTAGCTCAGTAGTATTGCAATAAATTTAGCAGGAAATAACAGGTTGTTAAAAATGTTATTATTTTTGCGTAGCTAATATGGTTTTAAATATTTCTCTTGAAGCGATCAAAGTTGCATGGAAGAAGCTTGTGCATGAATACGAGTTTAATGCGTGCACTGTACTGTAGTGAAATGTATCCCCGCCTATGATGTTAACAGGCTTGCTGGACGGTCTTTCCCACGTTGCAACTCAGTTCCGTATGTTATAATGAAAGTTCTAATAGTTACAATTTTTTAGTAATAATAATCGTGTGTAATTCAGATAACATCAACATTATCACAATCTACAACTCTACTAAGAAATAAATGATTGACGAGAAACGCCTAGCTTTCTTGATGTGAATTGTAATAAACAATACTTTTCTTTATATAAAAGATATATATACATATTTCATAAAGAAAATGTAATTAAACCACATTATTATTCATCTTTTTATGTCAATTTACCTACTTTTGAGACCCAACCTTAACTCGGAACCTTGTCAAATTCTAAGCAATATTCAAATATATGTACAAGATTATGGATGTACTTATTTGTATTGTAATAATTTGTTAGTATTTCTTATGTGAAGGTTTATACTACATTTAACAATAACCACATTTTGCTAAGTTAACTTGCGTAAACGATACAGCTTACGTTGCAATTGCAATCAAATTCAATTTCAAATTCAGAATCATTTATTCGTATAGGTATTATTTCAATACACTTACATTAGTAACAGTACATTTTGTGACTGCAATAAGCTTTGTAGTATTAGAGTAATTGTTATAATAAATTTGTTGTATACACTAATATTATAAACAGGAAAACTTTGTTTGTTTGGTTATAATGAATACGCTCAAAAAGTACTGGACCGATTTTAAAGATTTTTTCACCATTCGAAAGCTACATTATCCACGAGTAACATAGGCTATATTTTATTTTGGAAAAAAATATAGTTCCGTAAGATATTTGGGTTTTTCGGACACAAGGTATAAAAAAATCATAATTTATATGGCAAAACAACTTTTGCGGGCTCACCTAGTATTTAATATATCAACAGATTATTATATTTAACAATGTGATAATGTAAGGTACAGTTATGTTAAAGTAAACATTGTGTTATTACTATTCTATACTGAAGCGTGCTTCGTAGGATTGTACCTACACGTTAATATTTTTTCTCAGCGCTAACGCGAGGTGTTGAGGCTATTGTTCACTGACAATAGCTGACAGTGGCTGCGGGGCTTAAACGATTACGTCCGAGCTTTCTAGTGCTTATAGAAACAGTCTAAATGGTAGAACTTATTCTTGTCGTATTGAATATGAGTTTTTTTTCCTAATAAGAGCTTCAAAGCATAATTTACACTAATTATTTGCGGTGTGATACATTTTGTTTAGCTTATACCCTCTAATACTTATTTTTTAATATTGTTTAATTAATTTGTGTATATAATAGGCTTGGTGATACTAAAAAGTCATAACTCATCACGTACATTTATAACATCACCATCAGAGAAGTTTTCACGTTGATCAATATGCTATATAACTGGGTATAGAGCGCTCGGTAATGGTTTATAAACTTCAATCTTCTACTGTAAAACTCTATTACATGTAAATTATCAGTAAAAAGTCCAAGTTACATCAAAAGTTACTTACCTTATCCTCAAGTTAAACACCTTCTGTCTGATTTAAATGCAGTTTTCAGGATTATATTGTGATGAGCTTCACTTAACATTTACAGTTTTTTAATTTAAATTGATTATATGTGATGCAGAACAAAGTCTGCTGGGTCAACTAGTGTGTAATAAAATACTGAAAGAAACATGATATTAGACATATTAAAACCATTTATTCTGCTAGATAATTTGAACACATCGTCGTACTTACAGACACGTATTTCAAACACTTAACAGCATTAACTTAACATAGCACTTAATATTTTATCAACAAATAACATAATATATCGTTAGAAAAATTATGTCAACGATACATACATACATTATCTTACAATCGATGTTTAGAATCGCAAAACATCTTTTTGCTAGAATATAGTATAATAGAATATGTAATTTTGTTTTTAAGTATAATGTTTAAAATCGAATGTTTTCGGGCTACACAAAAATATTGGACACTTGGACATTAACAGGTTGAAGGTATTTTCTTTATTGCAGATGTGTTAGTTGTAGTTAGCTTTAAAAATATATCTAAGGAAACGTATACTATAATTATATGTATGTATGAAATGATGAGAACATTATACAATCGTTGCCTTAACTTACAGGTCAAAATTCAGAGATCTAACTCATATCAGTTTTCCTCATTTATACAATTAAGTATGCTTTAATATATTATGTACATATAATGACTTTTAGATATACAGGCACATTTTCATCTCTCCCATAGTACACATATTATATAAGAAAGTATGTAGCGGTCTCTTGATACGTTTTCGAACAACATTAAGTAGCAAAATACTTAACTCTTAAAGGCTTAGTTGCAGGGTAAGTAGTAGGTAATTGGGATAGTTAGTTGCAAAATTATTTGTGCTATTAGTATATCTCAAACTCTAAAGCTATCAGATACTAAGTATATGTTATGTATTATATAGGAGGATGTAGCTGCTAAGCTTTTGTACTAGGTGGCGTTACTGGATTTTGTGATATAATGTTAATCATTTTATTACGAACGCTGATAGTTTATTTTTCAAATAATGAATTGAGACAGCATGTCACTTGTTCATAATTAAATCTTGTCACGATTTTCGTTATGCTCCATCGATTGTAAAAATATATTACACAATTATTTCCAAAAAACTTTATATAACTAAAAATTTGTAAGTAAAATAGGTATACTTTAAAATAAAAAAAATACGACCCGAAATAGTCAAGACTGTGATTCCCGAAAATTCCAAAATAGAACATTGTAATATCGGTTCATGTTATGATAGACTGTTACGAAGTTATTCTGACCATTGCGTTGCTTTTCCAATTTAATCGTAAAATTATCTAGTTCAGACTATCAATAATAAGAGGCAGGCTGTTGAAGCTTTATATATTTAGACTTTCTATCACAATTTCTAATCTGCAATAGGATTATTACCTGTGTCTTTACAGTTTACAGTTACTATTTATTTGCGATAATAGACCAGCAATCCACTGAACATGAAGTGTTAATATTTATGCCGCGCAAAAAAGAACGTTAATATCACGCACAAAAGCTTTTATTGACAATTACATTCAATTTATTTAGCATTCTATTATCTCTATAGCAACGAATTTCACGCAGTCAACAAGAAAGAATAGAGAAGAGAGGTTGGACGTTAATGGCCTTTCAAGAGAACAGTCATTATCGGGCTATTTTCAGCGGAAAATGCCACATCAACACATAATAGCTGGTGTTGGCACTGTGGAACTTTCAATGGTAAACTTACTGAGGTATTATCAAGCCGTAGTAATGAGGTTTTACAGATACAGCTAGCTAAACTAGATATCGCAGTGAAGCTAGGTCAGGCGCTGCCGGCCTTTTGAGATACGCAGCTATTGTCGAGCTATTGTCAGGTGAACAATGGCGAGTTCAACACCTCTCAATAGCTATAACTGTGAAAAATAAAAAAGTATTTACGATTATGCTTCTACACCTCGCTTCGATTACAGATTTACCCATTATGAAGCAACTGACAGACTACTAGACAGACATTAATTAATTTTTTTTTAATTCTCTAATTCGGTAACAAGTTCTTAATCTCTTTCGAAAACAATCCTCTTTACGGAATTATTTGTTAAATTTTATTCCGCGTTCCTAAAGAAAGTCTTTTTTTAGCAGATTACAAAAGAGAGTTGAGATCTAGCATATACATATATGTATGTATATTAAAAATATGCACACTAAATGCTTCTCATACCACTTTTCCATTCCCAGATCTGCTGGAAGAGATTTCTATAAGAAATAAGCTGTTCTTATGTACAACATTTATTGTATTAAGTGTTTTAACTGTGTATTGTTGTGTACATAAAATATTAAATAATAGAAATAAATAAAAGATGTTTATGAAACGAATTTACATTAGTACACTTACATTAGTGTAATAAAACAAATAATTGCAGCCAAGACAACGGTGTCAGTTTACCAGACTAACTTGGAAGCGAGCCACACAATAGGGCTTCGTTGATCCTTTGACTCACATCAAATCATATTACCCTGAAAACGAATTATAAGAACAAAATAAAACGAAACGACGCTTTTCCGAGGCTTCCCAGCCGAGTATAATGCAAACCTAATTAATATGACGATATGACCAATAGTGGTAATTTTGTTAATGGATACATGCGATGTTAATAAATAGAAATTCAATGCATAGGAATAATAAATATGTTCTTATAACACTTTAAATAAATTAGTATTTAGTCTTGCATGTGTCTAGCAGGACATTTGGTCAAAAAGGTACAACTTTAATTTGTCAGCTACCTTGCACTATCAATTATAAATAAAGATAAGGTTTAGTCTACGTAGTAAAATACTGAAATATTTTTTTAGTGTTATTATTGGTATCTTACATTTAAAGGTTACATAACAGAGAGGTGACAGTAATCGATAATTGCGACCAATGAGCGCTTCTGGCGGTGGCAAAACTAACAACGCGATAAGAATCTAACTCAGCGGTTTTAATAAAGTATTGAAAGAACAGCTGAACCGGTTAGTTATAGAGAACACACGCCCGACGATAATTGATTGCTATGGACAATCATTCATAGAGCTAACAGTGATGTTGATCTTGGGTTGGTCTTGCCGCCAATTTCCAGACGATTTTTTGTATGACGTAAAAGGCACACCCATCTGATATACGTCTTTACTGCATTTGAAGATCTTGACCGATTAATGTGTTCAGTTTTCGAATGATTACTTACATTCTGACATCAAATAAAAAAAGTTGAAGAAGTGTCTATATTTTTAACTAGAAAGGGATTGTTGAGTTTCATTCTGGAGCACAATTTGCTCGAGCAGATAATACCACTATATAATATACTATTAGACCTGTCGAACTTCGTATCACCTTGGAGCGTTTGTCCTGTTTTTGTATTATTTCTTATCACTACTGAACTCCTATTGGTTGTAGCGTTGTGTTATATAGCCTATAGCCTTCCTCGATAAGTGGACAATCCAACACAGAAAGAATTTTCCAATTCGCAAAAGTAGTTTACGAGATTTGCGTTCAAATAAATCAAACAAACAAACTGTTCAGCTTTATGATATTAGTATAGATTTTGTCTATTCTAAAACAAAGTTACATCTGTGAAACCGTTATTATATTGTAAAGCGATTAGAAAATCTTTATGTGCAATTCTCACTTTTTTTTTTATTTAGTTATACGAATATATACTCATTGATATATACATATTTATTCATTCATTTGGTAATCCAACAGCGTTTACATAAATTGATTTCTGAGACAATTTACGTAATAATATTCTAAGGCCAAAAATGGATTACACACGTATATTATGATCATAAAACCCATATTTCAAAATTTTAAGTGTTTTGTATGTGTAACTTTTTGATAATGTCACGGTATACATAAATTAAATTCCTACACGTGAGTTTAGTTAAAGAGTTAAGTGCTAATATGCCATCTTATATAAACCGAACAATCGCGACCGCTTCGAAACAATTTCTAAAACAGGTGAAAGAGATTCTCCACATTTATCTCTGAACGAGGCGGTCTTTCACGTCATCCCGCCATTAAGCTCCGATGGTGAAACCGATCAATTATTTTTCGCTCCGTAAAAAGACAGCAACGGTTCGGATATTAAACGATCGGTCGACGCAGAAGGATGGAGCGAGCGGCTGAACCTTTTGACGTAACTCTGGTTATTTCTCTCCTTCGTTCTTATTTTCAAAATATCCTGTGTTTCAGAATGTATTCTGTACCTATTTACACTAGAGCAGACGTCTGTGCATGATACCTTACCATATATAGTATCTATACATTATAATAAAATTTTAACTAATTGATGTAAGTGCGCGAAAATCATTCGAGAAAAACTATTATTGGGACTATTTTAGAGTTTGTATTAGGTACCTATTGACGCAGTAAATTTATATATATTTTTCAATCGGTTGGCAAATTAAATATACATTCGTGAATTTGAATCTCGTAATTTTTCAAATATTTAAGATATAACAAATATTTATATTTGTGTATGGGAGAGTAAAGTATAGCATACAGATATAGTAAAGAAGTAGTTAGAATGTACGGAGATGATAGTTATTTGTGAGATGAATGCATTGCATACTTAATCTAACGAAATTTGGACAAAAGACAATCAACAAGAAGGATTTTACATAATGCTACCTATAAGGTTGTAAAACAGGCGTTGACCATTTTTAATAATGTACAATTTAAATTTCTATATAAAAAGTATAATTTGTATCGTATCGCTAACACTTGATATAGTATTAAAATGTACATTGGCAATGTTGCCGATATATACTATATGTATATTTGGTGTAAAAAGTGGCAAGTTTCGGAAATTAAACGACCGTCTGACGGAGAAGGATGGAGCGTTTGAGCGGTGATCCCTTTGACGAACACCCCCCATTCCTCTATGTTCTTATCGCTGCTACCCCACTCCCCCTTTCAAATTGATAATCAATTCAGCTGGCTTAGCTTGAGGTACTGCTCAGCTGAAAATACAGGTTATCAATGTCTGTTAGTGTAGTTTAAAATCCTATATTACTGTATTGCTATTATTAATTTCAAACTATTATTGGGTCTATTATAGTCCTTTTATAATTAGTATTAGGTATCAGTGGATGCAGTAAACTTGTAACAGTGTTTCGATGACTTCACAAATTAAATAGATCTATATGAAAATAGATATATTTGATTTATATGAAAAACAATATTTATACATCCAATTTTGATGCGTTATTGTATTTGTAACAAGGTTAAAATTGCTTGAGGACCGCTAATACAAATTCCGTGGTTTAATTTACCGCGAAAATTTCGAATTACCTTTGACACGACTCTGTGGAAATCCTTAACTTTATGTTCATAATTTGAACATTATATGCCAGTGAAGTGACCGGTTTACAAATAGTTTTTATTTAAATAACAAATACTTCTAACTAAAGTAACTGACTTGTATTTATATGGCACAACTTTTTGCTGTGGAATAAATAAAATTGCGAGAATCGCATTTTTTATTACGTTATGACTGGATCTCATTTCCTTTTGTCGTTTAAGGTGCATAGCTATATATTTCTATATTTCTACATACGTTACATATTAGATATTGAACTGTAAAAGACAATCTTGTATATTAGTTGAGGTGAATTAAACGAAATATCCTACTCATTCATAAACGTTTCACACATTTAACAGTCCTTAATACCTATGTATCAATTAAATTATTTTGGTAGTATTTAAAAGATAAGTACTGGTTTCATATATTTTTTAAATTAATAAGTAACAATACTTTTTGTACGCTAAGTGTCACTAAGATTACACTTGCAAATACAATAAGCAATCTGGTAGTAGGGTTAGTTAGTTAGGTAGGGTTGTAATCTTAGGTAGTTCCTTTACTAATACCCTTGTATTCAATTAAAAGAGCAATTTGATTTGCAGATAAATTGGTTTAATTGCTCTTAAAATTATAGTACTGCTGTTTCGTTGTAAGATCCTTGTTCGTTGCGCAACAAGCCTGGTGCACAGCGGTAACGTATAAATGACAGTGAATTCAAGCATTACAGAGGAGGTATCGATTACCCAAGTACCTACCCCGAACCACCCGATACCGCCCGACCTCTTGGTGGTTTCTCTAAATTAACGATATCTTTTCAAGAGCGTTCTGGAATGTCTCTGGAAGTATATAAATATACATATGTATATGTTAAACTTGTGAACTTATATTTGCGAGCTTTAATTCAGGATTTTATTTTATGACTTTTAAACCGCCCTCGCTTCCATTTGGTAAAACCATAAAACTATGCTTTCTAATTCGGATTCGAAACATTATGATTTTGCTACATGCCTTATAAAAATCTTACATTTATCTCAATTTATTGTTTTTACAGGACAATTGTTATATAAATTAGCAACATATTTGATGCAATAGTTATAAAAAAGCAGGCAATTAATTTATTTAATAGTCTACAGAAACTCCGCACCCCATTAATCGTGGAGCAGGTTTGTTTTCCGTGATGAAAAGAAAGTGACTAAAAACATGTTTTATCTACGTCTACTCATTAAAAGTTTAAAAAATAACGTATAGATTTGTTCTCGTTATACGTTTTAATATAAGCTATACTATAGCTAAAATACTTCTAGCATGAGAGGGTGGATAATAAAGACAGACAAGTTGAATTTTCTTTTAAGACGGTAGCTTTTCTTAGAGTAACAGAGATAATCATAAAATTGCACTAATATTAATTCTGAAACGTAGTTAGAAAATTTAGACCATTGTGGCCTTTTGTCTGATGAACAATGACCATGTTAATGAAAAGTATTTCAAGATGGTGTCATAATTATAATATTAGTGTGATTTCAAATAGCCATTATTGAACACGTAACATATTTACAATTCATTGAAAATTGACAACTGATCAGTTGAAATCAACCTCGATGCTGAATTATGAAACAAATCGAATAAATTAATTGTCATTATTGATACTGCTGGTTGAATGTTAGTGATTTTCAGATACGGAATGTTTAGCAATAAACAGCGTATGTATTGCATGCTTTTCTATGCGTTACTGTACATATTAACTCGAGTGAGTTTTCATAATCTGATACCCGAGCGCGCTTCTCGATAGCAAACAAGATTATTCGTTTTTTATGCGAATAGCCTAAAAATGAGGAGACAAGCCATGTGATCACTCTCTGCTCTGATCGAAGCAAGGTAAGTAGAATTGGTTCTCAAGATCTCAGCTGAAATACGACGAGCCCTCTGGTGGCTGAGTCAACCAATTAGGTGATAGTATCTAGATGGACGGAATAATATTAAATCTTTTCGTCTTCTTGGTGGTTTTGAAAGACTATGAAGTCTACTCCGACGAACAGTATTATATAACAAGTAAGGATATGTCTTATATAAGAACTACGCACCGTGGTAAGCTACAGTACTCCACAGCGTTGTTTTTCATCTTTTATGCAGTTTTACGACGAACGTAGCTGTTACAAGTTGGTACACGGTACAACCGATACTCAATTAAAATTGAAGAGTAACACGAAATCGTTTGAACGGCATGAAATTAGAGAAATGCCGTAAATGATTCGTTGGAGTGAGAACGTATTAGGAGGAACCGATACTTGCCCGTTTCGCGCTATCAAAGGAATTCTAAGCCAAGTATTCGGATTAATTAATTAAAGTTGGTTTGTCATGTTTGCGATGTTTACCAATTTTATAATATCTCGCATCGCACCGTTATTTACCATAACAACCCGGACCGAAGGCATAACGTGTCCTCCGAAGCACATAAGACATTTTTTGACCAAGAGCTGGATAATACTTTAGTCGATACTTTGTAACTATAACCGTTTTCATTCTGTAGTAGGTAGTACAGTTAGAGTAGGTAGTCTAGGTGTGTAGACCACCGTTGTACCCGGACTGTGCTGAAACCTGATGGTCTCCAGTTGAGCCCGCCACGACACCTGGATAAACGACACGGGAAGTACCGCTGCCACGGTGGAACCAGATAGGCCATAAAAACCCACGGACCCAAATGTAACCCTTTTTTTAATACAGGATCGGTGAATAATTACTTGTTTTTTTTTTAATTCATCCACCGATCACCGTATCAACCTTTATAATTATGTACTATGCTAAAGGCCTAATGGATGGTAATCAACCTTTATAATTATACATATACTATGCCAGAAGCCTAATTTGTGGTAAGCGGATTTATAGACAACGGGTTCTGTTCGGTTTCGGGTTTGATTTCCAGTCTAGTTGACATTTTTGTGATATATACATATGTGTGTATTGGATTGTTTGAATTCAACAGCGAAAATTTGAGTCATATTATTATTGTATTAAGACAGTAAATATTTTCTATTGTCGTGTGGTGTTTCGATTTGTTTACTACTTGTTTATGGAAAATAAAATAAAACAAACATTTCAAATAAAGTAGTTGAATGCATAACATAGGGGAAAAATTAAGTACAGTTATACAAAGGTAAACAAACTAACTATGAGAAGACATTTGAATTTTCAAATGTGACTTGATATTACTGTTAACCCTCCGAGAGCAGGTGTAATGCAGTTTTGGAGAATGCAATTAGTTCCACGCTGAGAGGCGACGCGCCGCAAATTATCACCTGACTTGCTGTCTCATCGGCCTTAATGCAAATGCGTCACTACACTGCCCTACTCCGTTGGTTTCTGTTCAGTTCTGTTTCAACACTTTAAATAATTAGGTTTGAATAGGCTTTTACTACTGTTACATAAGATCATATTACTACTTACTACCAGTTAGTATGTTTTTATATGCAACTAGCATACAACGTACGCATTGCTGTAACTAAGGTTTACGTACTCAATTTAGCCGACTAATTACCTTACACCGAAAACTGTTAGAATGTTATGGAACTAATTCTTTGTAAGATATTAAACTAATAAATAATTTGCAATTAAATAATATTGCGACTATAAATATAAAGTTATCCTATCTTTCAAGTTGGATCAAACGGCACACGGTGTGCAATATTTGATTAAAATCGGTTAAGTAGTTTAGGAGTCCGTCGAACTAACACCGTGACACGTAATTTATATATATTACGATTAGCCCACAAAAGAGCAGACGAGCCATGTAATGGTAAGTGGTTACCGTCACCCATGGACATCAGCAACATCAAAGGCAGAACTGGTGCTATGTCGGCCTAGAAGATAGAAGAAGGAAAGAAAACATTAGTATTCAAACTCCCAACAGGAACACGGCGAGTCGTTTGGCGGTTGAATTAAGCAAGAGGGTGGTAGTTAGTCAAGTGGACAAAAGGTTACTACAAATTAGATGAACATTTCAATGACAGGAATACATGAGCATGAGTTTGATATAAGTATATATGTATCTAAGTGGAGTTTGTAACTGAGTAGGAAAAAAGCTTCTTTCGAGTTTTTTGCCGCTTCTTCTACCAGGGCCACTCATCGTAGGGGCTTTATTGAAGCGATGGCGTAGTTGACATTCGAAAAATGTTTAAAAACCTATTTAGAATAAATTTCATTTGGGCTTAAAATATTTTAAAACCACGTTATTTGTTGAGTGAAGTAATCAATATCTTTTAAAGTTAGATCTCTGAGTGTTAATTAACATTTTCAAGTAAAATAAAGCCAATAAAGACGTAAAAATTTTCGTATTTACGAATAAAGGGTTTGGTTCATTGTACCAAAGACGGTTACGAAGTATATAAGATACGATAATACCGTATAATCCGTATATATACATACGTAGAAGACGGCCAGTGTTTAAGCACAGTAAGTTAGTCGGGTAGTTCGCTATCAGTATTGACCGCAACTGACTTTGATCAATGTCCAGTGGCTGCGTTCAGAGGCACACGTTGCCTTGTGCTATGTCTACAACTGCAACACGTTATATGATCGCTATCTACAGAAATAGTAATCCATTAGTGCATGGTCATATATCATTTCTTAATTACAATATTACAACTGTTTAATATATAATTACATTAGATATGCAATGCGAAGCGACTTATAAAAGTATACCAAGCTTTGGGGAATGTAAAAGATAATTTTTTATGCTCCACCCTCTTTGTTCTATTTTATATTTTTTTAAGTTTTTACTATGTCTTGTAAAAATAAGTAAAGTAAATAGCAGACAAACGAGTCACTTGATGGTCTTCGTCGCTTATGGATACCAGTTATACTAAAAGAATTGGTGATCTGTCACTGGCTGAGAAAAATAGAAGAAATTACTGACGTTTTAATCTCGTTTTAATCCACAACGGGCTGTTTAATACGGCAGCTTTCATTAATAAGTCAGTTAGATCATTGTTACTTATAATCTTTACGCAAAAGTATTGCTATGCACGATTTTCTAGTCGAAATAGAGGTAAACCTAAAATATACCCTATACTATTTTAATGCGGATTGGTATAGGGATTCGCGGCTAATAAACATGTTGAAAATTCGACGTAAGGACGCTAACATGGCTGAACGCTATCTACCAACAACAATCTGAACCGATGCAAAGCTTTAATACACTTTTAAGTATGGAAGTGAATAACGACAGAAGATTAGATTTTGTAATATTGTATTATATCATTTTACTAGCAGACCCGGCCACGCGTTGCTGTAACTAAGGTTTACATACTCAATGTAGCAGACTAATTACCTTACACTGCCATCTGTTGAAATCTTATGGAACTTATCCTTTGTAAGATATAAAACAAATAATTTGCAATAAAACAATATTGCAACTATAAATTGAGATGTAAGCTATTCTATCTTTGAAGTTGGGTCAAACTACACACGGTGTACAAAATTTGATTAAAATCGGTTAAGTAGTTTAGGAGTCCATTGCGGACAAACACCGTGACATGTAATTTATATATATTAAGATAAGTAATAAACGACCACGTGGCGCAATGGTTACCCTGCTGGACCACTGTTCTAAGGTTCCTGGGCTCGATTACCAGTGGGGTAGAAACTTGAATTATGAGTTCTCGGTTTTTTTTTTCTAAATTATAAGTTAATGCTTGACTACAGTCCCTC
>DWJN01004032.1:0-12877 GCA_018248895.1 Carystus phorcus
GGAACATCGTCGTATGTGATAAAAATAAAGATTTTCTGTTCTGCGGCGACCGAGAGCGAGAAAGCGCAAGCAATGACAGCTGTCACGCGACGCACCCCCGCCCCCGCGTGCTACGGGAGCGATCGGAATAGTGAAAATCTTCGTTATGGGCGCATCCATCTTCTTGAATCTTCTGCGCGCTTCAAATACTGCGAACGTAGAACGCCGGTGGATTGAGCTGGCTCGATGTGACACAGCCGTATATCTCAGTCAATCAGCTATGCCGACATCTTGCCTTCCCAGCCACCGGCTCGTCTGGCGGCAAAGTGGAGGCGGTCATTGCAGTTGTTCAAATATTGACAATGTGAATTAGCGTTTAGTTTGGACGAGCGTGCGGCGCTCGCGGGCAGACCTCGGTACAATATGCCTGGGCGCGGAGGCGGCGCCGGCTATTAACCCTTCCCCACCGCTGCTTGGTCTACACGCGCTCAGATGAATACCGATTAGACATTCTGTGTAGGTATTTGTCATTAGACGGGGACGTAGCGTGTAAGGTACTCCCTAAACTTGTACTTTTCCGCCGAGACTTCGTGGGCAACGCCTTAATACAATAGTCACACGGGACATTGAATGGAAACTACCTTGATGGATAAACTCCACTGTTTATGGCCAATAAATAGGTACCAAGTCGGTAAGTTACAGTTAATGAATCTAAATATTCTACGATCTACCGAAGCGGAATATGAATACAAGAACTCTTGCAGCTTTTAATTCATGAAGCGTTTCTATCAATAACAGCAGCAGTTGAAAAATAATCATGAATTATTGTGAATTAACACGGAGTGGCGTGTACATACATACATAATATATGTGTATATAGACTTAACATTATTCAATAATTGACTTTCTATACCTGTTGCAATATTTTAAAACATTTTAATGAAATTGATAATTAAATAAATTTTCCCTACATTATTTATTTAATTACCAATTTCGTTATAATATTTAATTTGATGACATTATTTTTTATTTATCTATTATTTGGGAAATTCTATATAAGTAATTATACTTATTATGTAATTTTATAAAATTGTTGGCAGTCCTTACCAAGATTCAAATATTTATAAAATGTATTGTCAATAAATAAATTAATATACATAAGCCGCTACATATTTATACCTATTTAAATTAAATTATCTTTGGCTACGTCACAGCCATAGGGTTAACTACTACGGGTACAAACGCTGACATCATAATTTCAGATGCATGATTCTATTTTTATACTTTTAAGTGCTTGTATGAAACTTTTGATGCGAGAACTAAATATGAACTGAAATGGGCGCTGTTAATTTGACAGTACTAACCATTATTTTGCTAAACTAAAATGAACCTTGTTAATTACATATTAGAATAGATTATTAACATCACAAGTCAGTAGCAAATTCATTATGAAAAGGGCATTTAAAAAGTTTTATCGATGTTTCTAGGCATATTATTTTAAAACGTAAGGTAGAATTTGACCAACTTTCAATGGACAATATGACATTATGACCATCGCAAGCTTAGGTCATGTAGTGTAAACAGAGTAATCTCAGCGGGAAACACGTTTTTGTTTGCTCTGATGCAATTAGGTATGTACACGGGCTTAGCCAAGTTAATTCTCAGGTTTGTATCTACCCACTCTAAATTTGAATATTTAATTTCCCAGTTATTATTTTCGAATTTCGAAGAATTGCGAAATATGCAAATATCTACCAAACATTTTACTAGCGTGGTACCAAATGCTTTTGTGATTCTGGAACAAAACGGATCTTACTCAGAAATTAATTAAATTATGACCGAATACTAAGGGTTTTGTTTATTATTATTCAATTAATTACAAACTTTAAGTGCTATGTAATATGTACATCGTCCGATTTATTCATGTTTCACAGCAATTTCTTTTTCTTTATATTTAACGGTCGTATAGCGAAGTATAAAAATTTCTGGTTGATTTTAATAAATAAACCCTCTTTACAGAACCAAACAAATAATATCTAATAAAATATGTGTTATCGCCGGTGTCTTAACTCAGTAGGAGTTGCGTATGTACAAAAAAATATATGCTAGTATCGAATATAGAACCAACAAAATTTAAGTATTAATGTAACAGATACGCTACAAAAAATATTTCAGCGTAGTAGCGCCTACCGTTACGTCATATATGCTAATAATAATGTACCAAGTGTTAATTCTAATCCTACTTCGATTGGATCTTCAATAAAAACATTCTCAGACGTTTCAAAAATGCTTAAACTACAAAGCAACATTCTGAGTATTTTACCTGTACTCATAAAGTATCGGACAGGCGCGGGATACCCCATCTATTTGAACAGTTGAACGCAAAAGCCTGAACATTTTTTACCTCGAAATCAAACCGCTATGCATTCGGGTCACATACATCCCCTCCAGCGAACAATACCTTGGTAGCGCTCCTTTACTCGCAGGAAACGTCGTACGCGCATGTTTTACAGAATGGCCGACAACGCCATATTTCACCAGCGTCAGTTGTAATGTCTGGATACGATGGAGACAGTGAACCATAAAGGGAGAGGACATCCTGGACGGTTTCCGCTCAACTTTTGGTGGTACTAGGAAGCACGTGTTTTACATTTTAGTTCGACGCTTCCGTGTAAGCGGTAGGTTGAAGACCCGCAGAGGATGTAGCTTGTAAATGCTTCTCTTACTAATGATTAAAGACTGACATGGCAAGTGGAAAAGCTAATAAATAAATAACGGTACACACTCATAACCCCACACGTGCACACTAGGGTTCCCTGTGCTTTCAACCCATTAATGGTCCACTACTGAGCACAGGTCTCTTCTCAAAATTGAGGAGGACTAGAGCATACTCCACCACGCTGCTTCAATGCGGATTGGTTGAGGTTCACTAGGGTTCCCTGTGCCGTGGGACAATACAAAGACAAGGATAATAACACACACACAGCGAACAGAAATGTAAACTCATCATTCAAATTCCTGCCTCGCTAAGAATCGAAGGTTCCTTTAAGCGGCGCCGCGCGTCGCGATCCGGTAAAGTGACCATTGCACCTCACGGGTTATTTTCCTACTAGGACTTCTATGACTAATGTTTTGTTTATAGGATCCAAGGAAGGGGTCAAGCGTTTTTCGATTTTATTGTTCCGATATTACCTACCAACTTTAATTGCTAAATTCCTTATATACAACGGTTACACTTACAATAGTTTACAACATATTATACTATCTTAAACCTACTATTTCAAGTAGTACCTACGTAAGTGTGCTTGTTCATCCAATTGTTCCAAAAAGTGTTGGAGCTATTATGAAGTACAAATGTCAACAAAAATTAACGAATGTTATTTTAACCTTTATTATAACAATTAATTTTCAGTTATATTATTCTATTTAATAGTATGTACAGCTGTTGAAATTGGATAATTACTTATTCGGCCATATTTATTATCGTAACATACAAAGTTAAATAGGCAACAAAGTTAATTACACAATTACAATGTTAATATAAAAGTAAGTATATGCAAATAACATACTTAATATCAATGTTAAATATTATTACAATTTAGATTTGCAAAATCAACATACCCTTACAACCTTCTGAAGGCAATTTTGTGCTTAATTTTTGAGCTACGATTTATAATGAGCGTCCAAGATTTCTGGTTATAGACATAGAAGAAACGAGAATCCAGACGCGGTATGTTCTGAACCTAGTTTAATCCGAACGTTTGCCATTCAACATCCTAATAAGAAGGAGCAGAGTTCATTTTACATTACTTTCGCGATAAATTCAGTGGGCGCCATGCCGAGGGCGTAATTATGTGATTAAAGCATGAATCATGTGTTACATGAGTTACATCACGCCCATTGAAGAATCCAGATGTTCTGTTTGTGGTGTGGGGTCACTGTGGTGATATCAAAATGATACATCTATTATAGCATTAAACTACAAGTTACGGCAATTTTGTTTTAAATTGAACACCAAATCAAGTACTAACGAACTCGTAATGTAAGTTTTTTAGGCTCCCCGCCATGAGAAATTCTAAATGCCGTCATTTTCTTTTGTTCTTTGAGAGTTTCAGCATTTTATTTATTTATATTTCTCCACGAAATTTCCAGAATAATCCTCAAAAATGGATAGATGGATTTTATTTGATTTGGGTGGTAACAGTGTCAAGGAAATTATACGAGTACTCCTGCGGGGTCGTTGTTGACGCTGTGGAGCACTAACGTTACTTTTGACAAAAATGCACAAACCACTCAAGTCTATGCTCCAAAAGATACCTGACGATATATGCCTTCGTTCCGTCTTCCCAGAGGTATAATTATAATCTCCGCTTACCTTCAGCTAGGATAGTAGTCAAGACTTATCTTATATAGTGTAAAAAAAGTTACTAATGAGCATTAACTTTTAGCTAATAAATAAAAGATGGTAGCTCGATCTCTGCCGGTGATTCTTAGCAAGCCTGATCGTCCGTTATAGTAGCCACTATCATAACCAGGAATAACGGGGCTGCTGGGTACTGGAAGCCAGAGCTTAATACAATACAACAATACAATACAATCCCTTGCTGGCAATTATGAGAGTTTAGCCGATGAGTCACTTGGCTAATGCGCGTTGGTGAACGCATTAGGTGTTGATACTACACATTGTTCAGGAAGACACTGCTGCCCTGCATTATGTTATTAGTCGCCTTAACGATATCCCAGGAAATTATATGAATGGTGGTATTCTACAGAAGTGAACCAGGATTCTACAACGGGGGAAACTGCTTGGTTGGTTGACATAAACAGAAATCTTGAATGGTGGTATTCTACTAAAGAGAACCAGGATTCCACAACGGGGGAAACTGCTTGGTTGTTGGTTGACATAAACAGAAATCTCATATTATCCTACTCGCGACTATCTACCAGCAGAACCAAGCAAACTACCTGCCAACTAATAAAGCGATCAAGTGACGGAAGCTCCCCGCTAATAGTATTCAAGTTTATGCAAGCTACAAGTTATTGTACAAGCGTGAGTCGTCGCGTGCGCATATTTTCGCGTGCCGACGCCATTGTGGGCGCTCGTACGCGGCGCGAATGCGTATTGCCAGTGTGTCGAAAATATCGGACGGGTAGGTATTGCGTGTTGCGTATGAGGAGGTCGACTTCATCATCACCCCCATCCATTCAAATAACCATCGAATCGAATAATCGAATAGAGTGCACGATAAAATGTAAATATATATATTATTGAATAAAATCTTCTTTATCGTAAAGCAGTGGCGAACCTAGCATTGAACTACTCTATGATCGAAATTTAAATATAGAAGAAAAAGAAATGTTTGGAAAATAAATGACAGTTCAATACTAGCTTCCCGCCACTGCTTCAAGACATACCGAAAAAAGAGCATTTTATTTTTAAAGACACCATATCTATTAGAAATCGCTTTGGACAGAGTAGCAGGTGATCACACCAGAGTAGTTCGTAACAAATTGCAATCAACGAACATTAAAAAGGGCGTGTGGCAATGATTGTTAAGTGCCCAAAGTGTTGTCCTTAACGTAATGACGTGATTTCATTAAAATCGAATACTACTTTTCGCTTAAATACTCTATATAGATATAAATCATTTTTTAATTTACACAATCAATAAATATTAACAAGAGCTGTCGAAAGAAACAAACGAAGGCCGTATTGTTCTAGACAGAAATATGAAAATTGTGACAGCATCTCAAAGTTTCGACGCTTTTCCACCGCCCCCTTGACGTTTCTCATCCCGCGATCAACATAACAAATTCTTTGATCGTTTATGTATTCAGTGGTTTATTTAAATTTCGAATGTAGATTATAGATATGAGGCAAACATCAAACTGTATCCCTCTATTTTGTTAACATCGGATTTTTTAAAATTGTCTTTGCCTATTGAAGCATATTTAAATGTATTCACGTAAATACTTATTGTACGTGCAAAAATAAATGTCGTTGCTGCGGTAAAGTATTCTACTTTTGAATAGGTAACAGTGACATTTATGAACAAAAGAGCTTTAAGTAGAAAATAAATACAGTTGGACAAGGTAAATGTGAACACGAAATGTGTTACAAATCCATATCGCGAGTTGCGGACAGTTACGCGGTCTGATCGATTTTTTATCTGCCAACGGTATTGAAAACTGTTTGCCGCAAATACCGCGGCTTCGATACTTGAATGCGTGTGATATTGTTTTTTTTTTTAATTAAGAAAAAATTTGAATCGACGATTTGTGTTAAAGTTAATTACTCTGTGTTTTTATCTGATTGTAATATTAAAAAAAGCTTTCTAATGAAATAAAAATAATGTTTTAGAAATTTTACTGACAATAAGCAATTTAATAACTTCTTACTACTTTATAATTTTTTACACGGTATGTTAATATATTTGCAGTTTTTTATGTACTTATTAAATTTCTTTTCTTTTTATATATTTTCCACCATTCGTAGATCTGTGTTAAGTTTGCTAAATATATATTTTATTACACTCACAAGCTTTTTCATTTCGTCTGTGACTTTCGGTACCTTAGTAGTAACAAGTTGGTTTGTCCAACAGTTTAATAATGACACGTTGTTAATGAATAAAATGTATTAAAACTTCTGTTGTTTACAGATACTATACTGCTTTATTTGGTTTTCGAACAGTAAAGCGATATAGCTGTTTAGATGTATTGTTAAATCTCTGTAAGTGATTGAAGCCTCAATTGAACTAAAAACAATAAACTGAGTCGTCTTTCACTGAAGTGCGAAGGAATGGCGTCTCAACTAGAACAATAAACTGTTCGTCGATGTACGTATCCGCGGGAAAATTGGTACATAGGAAATGAAACCTTAGTTCGTTACTGTTAAGGTTAGAATTGGCGGAACACGTGATGAAATACCTGATGCCTTTCGCGCCACGCAACTGACAGCTTCCGTCAGTAATCAGGTCACGTTCCTTTTTTGAAACACGGCTGCGGCGCGAAGGAGCCGTGGAAATTGGAACTTGAATGGAAGAGCTTATACTCTGTGATGTCGTACACTCATTTCATTAATGGCTTCTTTGCTGTACCCCTTTGTCACGTTTTGAGGTCTGTGTATATTAGCTCATTATCGTATTACTTTTTATCATTAATGACTTTAAAAAGGAAACGGGAATTATATACCTAATAATGTAACGTCAACGTATTATCGTCAGACTTTACCTGGTACTTTATTGCAGATGGGTTTAAGTTGTTACTAGTTAACCCGAGTCTTGAAATTTGTCATTGACTCGATGATTTGCGCATAGATTAAAAATTTATAGTTGACACACCAAACCGGATGGATAGCGATACGTGCTCTTCGATATACGAAAGAGCTCATGAAATTTTTGCTGCAAACGTTTATTCAATACCTTTAACCCATTAGTGGCCCATTACAGGGCAAGGGTCTTTCCTCATCATTGCGGAGGCCTACAACATACTCCAACTTGACTTAGTCGATCGGTTAGGAACGACGCGAGCCGCCAAGCTACAGAGAACTACATTCGGCAATTTTCGGGAAATTCAATTAGGCAATGTTTAACTCGACAGATTGCATAGCATACAAGTCAGTAGAGTAATCAGACTAAACTAATAAGACACTAAAGTGCAGAAAGAACTAATGTGTGACGATCACTAGATTCCAAGGACCTCTTTGCCTCAATCGAGTATTTGCCTCGCCTCGCAAAAATAGACTTTACAAAATTGAAATCTCCAAAATTTTAAAGGAATATTTTTCAGTAAAATTTACGTGATACTTCAACCAATTCCTTTCGCTATTTATTCCAGTCAACCGATTCTACATTCAGCGACGTGAAATTTCACAACGCCAACCAAAATTTAAAATCTTTCGGCGCAATCCTGGACGTGCAAGCTTCTCTTTCACACGTATTCGTAATGCTAAGTGTAGTCGGAGACGGCTAACAAATAATATTCTCAGAGTGTTTCACATTTCAGCGGTGTAGCGTGGACCGCAAAGTTTACTATCTATGGAGTGTTGAAAACTTCCAAATTGTTGAAAGTGCAAACAACCGTTTTAAATTATGTTACACTGTTTAAAGGGTTGTAAGATTTAAGATTGGTTGTTTATTTAAGGCTCCCAGGGTTTGTGAATAGGAATAGGTGTTATATATCACATAATTGCTTCACTTTTAGACTTACTTAGGAGAATAGGATGCACTTTGAGGAGAGAATGACGAACACAACAGGTATCTGCTGGTTTTAGGAGATTGAGGACTTTGTCTAGAGAAGCAAATTAGGAGAGGACTACATTTAGCAGTGGGTTTAAATGCCTGAGGTTTCGTTTCGTTAAATGCGTGAGAATAGTTCATCTCCATCGAAATTCGTTCATCCATTGGATCCTTCAGAAGTTTTTAAATTTTTGTGATGCCAAACTTCAATATTTTTCAGAAATAATTTGATTAAAAAGGTATTTAAAACTACTTTCTACAGGGTTGAAATATTAGATCCCTGGGTAGCTCATTGGTTGTTTTACGTAAAAAGTAGAATGTAGGCACTTAAATTTCAAAGTAATGTAAACCAATTAACTCCCACTTAAGTCTTAATTAAATTAGTCACAAAACCCGGTTTCGGCTTTTCTTTAGCTCTTTTGTCCCGTGCCTACAAAAGCGACTCAAGCACCATGCAAGTAAGCATGCTACATTGCATATGTAAAGGGAAAGCATGCATGAATACAGTGCTCATGTTTTAAGCGTCGGAACTCCTCTTTGTTTTTAGAAACAACGCCCGAAACTAGGGTACATGCGAGAAGCCTAAAGGACCTTTTGCAACCTGTTCGAGCACACTTGAGATAAGTTGGAATACACGATAAAGCGGGATGTAGTAACGTGGCGGAAGAATCTCGTTACATGATTCTGGATGATGTTTTATTAAGGGGTTACTTTGTAAGGGGCTCTGTGTGTACTTAAGTCTGCCTCGTACTGGTGTAATTTGTTGAAGAGCGGCATTTAAAGATTTATTTAAATACCAAAACTATGTTTACAAAATTATATGTTCATAAAATGTGACAATAGTTAAATACTGTGTCGCCACTGTTTACACCCACCTCGGAGTATTACATAAATAAAACTTTACAATTTTGTAAGTACGTAAGTTTGTAAGTAAGTAGTTGTACTTTATCGTAAGTGAATTGATTGATTTAATAGTTGACACTCTTGCTTTGTTTATCACCTATCAGTATCAATATCCTGTTGGTAGCTAGCATAGGGTTACTGTTTGAGAGAACTTCCTTCATTCTCGGCTGGCAGTGCACTGGTGACGTCTCTGATGTTGTTAGTATCCATGGGCAATAGGGACTTACCTTCAGGAGGCCTATCTGTTCCTTTGCCAGCTAAATACATAAAAAAGTACAAGGCTTGGTTAGCGACTTATTTCGTAATATTCTCTTTCGCAGCTAAAAGGCTGTAATGAGCGCAGAATACAGATATTCCTATATAGCATTTCATTGTGGAGATGAGTGTTCACACAAGCACAGAGCGATATTACAGAGTATGTAAGTGGTACAGACAGACTGCAGTCAAAGTGGCCGCCGTCCTGCCATTAAAACAGCTCCACTGCTCACTTATTGCGACTAGTGCCCGATGCAACGCGTCCGACACACGCGGCCGAATTTATTTGAGAAAACTTTTGCACACCGAAATATACACGTAATATAATGGTGATTATGGTCGCGTTTTAGTTTTAAGCGATCAATCCGGTAATTTTGCGATATACGATTGCGATTACACTGAAACTTTTGACAATTTCGCAAGTATTACCCCAGGTAACAAACAGCCAATGGATGTATGTTTAAATGTTTAGAATTAGACTAAAGAGCTGGTATTATATGGGAAATTACATATCGACTAAAGAGATATTAAAATGTATTATATTCCTCACTTTGCTGCATTTTGCTGTCTCAGTATAAAACTTATTCCGAGTTTGATTTAGGTCAGAATTCAGGACAGAGTGTGCTTTTATAAATGTTTGTATTTAAGTTTTGAGTATTATGTGTCTCTTTCCCTTGTTTATGAGTCAAAATATTTAATATGACAGTGAGCATTTATTTAAACATACGAGTGTAGTAAAATTAGTAACGTATTTTGAGCTTACAAGAACTGTTTTAAAGACAATTTTGACAACATTAGACAGACAAACTTAAGATGAATTTACCCAATTTTTTCAAATTATATTTTATTAATACGACAGTTGGAAAAAACGGTCTGTAAACTACACTTATGTACAAAGTACCGTAGGCATGTATTGCGTATGTTTCACCATCACACGTCACTGGCTCCATCTGGCGGACGGCGGTAAATGGCCGGAAGATTACCACAGAACACAGTCGACGACCTAAAACGTGGAAAATCATAGCACAGTATTTTTTGCTCATAATATTGTCCGAGAATGCGGAAATATTGCAATCATTGTGTGTTGCCAGTTACAGCTGTTCATGTTTGGGTGTCCCTAATTCCTAATTTATTACGCGCACAGCTGGAAAACGAGCATAATGAATCATTTGAATTTAAATGGACAATCACAATCAGTACAACCTAAGGTGACAGCAACGTGTTGTCATTTAAAAAACCAGGTATTTACTTATTAAGGCTCTCCAATGACATTTAACGATTAATTCTTATAGCGGCTAATTAGATAACATTATTGCAGTGTGAACACTTACATACATACTTATTACTTACTACTACTACTTACTTCTACTTGTTACTTTTAAATTTAATACTTACAATATTTTAGATTGAAATTCATTTTATACTGGGTTATTACATTCAAAATTACATTTTTAATAAATTTATATTTATGTTATATTAATCAAAATAAAGTGAAAATCCACAAATATCAGTAAATCCAAGATTGATAAGCTGTTTCATATGCCGTCAAACTGCGTCAAACGGCCCAGTTCCGTTGCTATTTATAATGTATCAACCAACGTCTAGTCTATTTTGGCCGAACATATTTCTATTTTTGTTACTGCTTTGATAGTATTCATTTTATTCAAGAGATTATTGATTCGAGATCGAGATCCGTATATCTTGTGGTTAACCAGGAGTCTGGATTCGGGGTACAATCTATGGATATCCAAATTTATGTAGGTAATCTGTGTACGTGCAAATATTTTAAAAAGCAATTCTTTACTTTGTTGATTCTTTCTATGGCTAGAAATCGAAAAAAACAACATTAGGCGTTGTCAAAGTTTCATAATTATTCCAAATTTAAAATCAATCGAATAAGTGGGACAAGTTATCAATTTTCGTTCAACGTAAAAAAATATATCGCATAAAAATTAAAAAAATATGTAAATGAATATACTCGTATTTAGAAAGTATTTTTCTTTTCTAATCAAAACCTGTTCTTAACAATATATATTACTACGAAGCTATTAGAAAACGGCCCTGAGATACAGCTGAGTGGGTAGTCACGTGTAACCATGCAGAATTTGAAATTGAAATGGCGTAGAATATTTCTGTTTGTAAAGTAGGCTGAATGGCTGAAAGGCATGAAGTCAAGGCCTTTAGCGCGATAATTAAAAAAGTGCGTCCGTAGCCGCCTGTGAATAGCACGCCGGTGAAAGAGGAAGTGACTTTGAGTAGAAAATGCTTAGTCAAAATGAGAGTGGTGTTTTAGGTATAATTAATTTAATTTTAATTAAGAATAAAATGCTTCATATGAGTAAATTTACAGATTATATCTGACAAGCTGTAACCGGCGTGCATTGCTACGCAACCAAGAAGTCAAATTTAAAGAAATGGTATCATATATATAAGATTCGATTTGATTTTGTTTATTAAAGTGCTGTTGCATATACTAGATCTAATCATCTCGTCCGAACGATCAGTAAAAAACAATATTTTCAACTGTAACTCATCAACCGTGTGTCCTATCTTTATAACTTTGATAACATAATCTTCAGAGAATTCTGAACAAAGTTGCTTAAGACATTCTATTACCAACCATTTTAGTCTATAGAGGACAAATAAACAAACAAGCATTGATTTTTATATATATCCATCAATCATCAAACATTTGATTATATTTGGATACTTCTAGATGAGCGTAGTAAATTAAAATTATTTATTTATGACACATTTATTTTAAGCATGAACTGAACCCTTACTGTAATATTATCTACATTCTTTACTGCCAGTTATCCGACGTTTCAGATTTCTGAGGGATTTACTTTATATCAAGTAAACCTGTTCATTCTAGCTTAACTTATACTACTTTTTTCTACTCTACTCCTCCTACCAATAACTAAGTTGCGTATTGAATTACCCGGGGACTTTGAAAGGATGCTCTTTTAGGGGATTTGTCCTCCTAATACGGTTAAATGGAACATCTCAGAAGCACTTAGATTTAAATGCATTTAAATAAAATATCTAAGGATTGTATTGGTACTTAGAATTAAAATGTTTATTACACAATTTTAGCAGAGGGATCATCCTTAAGTGATTATTTATAATTTAGTTATAAATCTCATCTTAATGTATTACAAAGAACATTTTAAACTTGTTATTCTATCTTATGGAATAATGGTCTATTTTATTTCTTGTGACAATTATTTATTTTATTTCCCTAATATACCCAGCTTTGAGAGCATTATTCTCATGGTTTTCTTCTCCAAAGCTAGTGTTATCACTAAATCGAAAGATGAATCATTAATATAATAAGCGTCTCAAATCCACGTCCTGAGGGCGCTACTAAGATTCTCATTTATCAAACCGTATTGATTTACATTTTGTGACGTTCATTTAAGTATTACACTAATCTTCGACAAGTATTAAATCCGTCTTCTAAACTTTTTACAGCCATAAGCCAGTAACAGTAACATCTCTCG
>DWJN01004033.1:0-12876 GCA_018248895.1 Carystus phorcus
CAGGAAGCGTCGGTAAGGCGTTAACCTTCCATTTTGAACACATGTAAGTACAATCATACCTTTTTCCCTTTGGGGTAGGCAGAGACCACTTCCATTTGCTACGATTCTGACACACTTCTCTCGCTTCATCATCTTTCATCACTCTGAGTGCTCGCCGATTGAGGAAGCTTCTCATCTGACCTTTCTTTAGGACGTGAATGTTTTACCAAATTAATTTTGGTACAATGAAGGTAGTAGTAGCGTCTATTGACGATTGATGCGATATTGATTAATTTCGTTTAGTACTGTATCCCATAAATAATCGTATACCGCAAAAGGTATATGTTGACATCATCCCATTAACGGCTAACTATTGAGCACGGGTTTCCTCATCTCTGTGGACTCACTCGTCTAGAGTATACTTCACCACGCGACTCCACGGATTAGTGAAGAAGGAGAAGGTAAATCTTCTTAATAATTGAGGAACATGCGAGATTATTTCAAGGTGATGTTAATAAAGCTTTATGTTAAGTAATCTAGGAATCTGTATTACATAATTGCGTTAGTAGCTGTAGGATATTGCTCTTATTAATTTGCGTTCAATTAACAACTCTTTGTACAAAACAGAAACGTATTATTATGCTTAAAGCATACACCGCATCTTTATTGACCGATGCCTAGGCGTTATGAGTCGTAAACATTTCACATTATGGATCGGACTAGGAACGATAACTTTAGAGCTTGCTTACGACGTTTCACAAATAACGTCACATACAAAATCAAATATTCTTCGCTGTTTTATAGCTTTTTATTTCTAAAATTCTGTTGCTTTATCTTAATTTCATTTTAAAATCGAAGTACCTAGACCGAAGCTATTATAAAATATTAAATATATAAGACTATCGGCCGGTTTCTCAAAGGCTGATCAATGAAAAATTTACTAATAAATTGTCAAATCTATTGTTAAACATCAATTGGGTTGCTGAAAACATGATTATATCACTTAATTTGAATGATTGATTAGTTAAACAGAGCTATAAAATTCACCTCCAAATTGTATGCGATATTGCCATTTTGTTTAATGATTTATTATTGTCTAAACAACATTTCAGATACTCGAATTGATTTGACAAAGCCTTCAAGTTAGCATGCCTGTTAGGTCAATAAGATTTAATTAACCTTTCAGAAACCGGCCGTAACTCTTGTAGATAATATAAAATGGGTGGGTTTTATTTTTTTAATTGAACGTATAAGGGAGCACCTACCTACATTTTTATTTGTAACACACTTACGTTTTCAACATATTCTTGTCTTTAATTTTTCTCAGTTCTAAAGAAGAGTTGCATTGCGACTTTTAAATCTCTTTCTCTCTTCCTCTAAGTTCCTGTGACCCCTACATAGAACAGAGGTCTTCCACAATTCGTCTCCATTCCGGTCGGTCCTGAGCTTCGCGCTTTATTTCACTCCAAGTCTTTCCTATAGCTTTCGCTTCATCAACGACAGTCCATCGGCAGGTCTATTTGGAACGACCACATTTTCGCTTTCCTTGGGGATTCCAGGCAAGAGCTTGCCTCGGGATGTGGTTTGGGTCCCTTGTGAGAGAGTAGCCAATCCAATTCCATTTGCGCCGTATGTTCTGTTTGTCGACAGGGACTTTTTTGCAATAATGAAATCCTAATTTTTCCCGTCAATGCGTGCTTAGCGCCTTTAATATAATAAGTACAATCGTCGACGTTGGTAACATTTAAACGCTAAAAGTATTTAATTGTATCATCAAACGAAAATTCATTTGAAAGTTCTTTGAATATTGTATTAGTGTCTGGAAGATCAAGCTTATCTTCGTAGTTATTGTATTATCAATACAACAAATACATTTTAAATATGTATAGCGCTGAGCTTATTGAAGTATATGGCTTAGTTAGTTAAGCTTATGAAGAAGAAGTATAACTTATGAAGAACATTATTTTTT
Organism: Carystus phorcus; assembly: GCA_018248895.1. NCBI lineage: Eukaryota > Metazoa > Arthropoda > Insecta > Lepidoptera > Hesperiidae > Carystus > Carystus phorcus. Next base: position 1,949 of record DWJN01004033.1, read on the forward strand.
TCATATAAAATTTCCTTTTTACATGTACATATATTCGGGTCGGATTGGGTTTAGATGTATAGACATAATAATGTTATTGTTTGGTTGGGCGTCAAAAATTGATCATATAACATTTGATGGTTGCTGAGGGTTTCATTGTGCTCAGGTTAAAGATATGAAAAATGTGTAATAATAAAAAGATTTATAGAAAAGTGAAGTCGTAATTGGTCCAAGCAACTCGATTCGAATTGTAACCATGCTTTGGCCTATTTAAACACTTACTAAACATTGAAGCAACCGTTTAGGACTTCTATAAATTTATACATGAACAGTAGAATTACCTAGATACTGTAGAAATACAAAAAAATTTATACTTTCTGAAATTCTAGATACATCAACTACAGTTTACCTCAATGTCTGTTTTTTATGCATCAAATAAAGTCATTTAATTACCGTAGTGAACATCCAGATTTGTAAATTGTTTATGTTGCGCTTTATATAGATTTTACCTTTAACAAAAATGATCAATAGGAACAGCTATTTGGATTCTATAAATAAGAAATGTCTCGATGTTCTAATCTCAATACCATAATTAAGCTTGTAATTGGGTTGTTTATCGCAATTTTTCCTGTTTATTTCTGAATAAACCCAATGACAGTGAGTGGGGTTATTTCTGATGTACCTTTAACATGTAGTTTGGTATTTATTTATCTCTGTGCCTAAAAAAATTGTTTCTTCGATAATTTTCTGGTAATTGTTGTGTCTTATAAATACGGAGGCATGTTGTAAAGGATCTCATATCTTATAAGGATTATATCTTGTAAGGATCCGATCATAACACGTTACGAGTCATTTAAATAAGTTAACTCTTTTTTTAAGCGACTTCAAAAACTTCTGGATTTTCTCAATTCGTCTGTATTTTTTTCTTTCTTTTTTATACGTGTTTATAAATTTCTAATGTGTGTGTCGATTTGGATGATTCTCTTTTATTCGAAAGCTGATGTTTGTCATGTGGTCAGGCATGCGCCACGTTATGGGTGCCCATTTAGTGAGCGGCAAGTCACCACCTGCCTCTTTTTCAGTTGCTTTACCATCTGAATGGAAGGTGCCAATAGTTTTCTATCGACCATTCATCAATCCCCCGAAATTTCACAACAATAGTCTAGTAAATAGAGTAGATCCCTGTTTTAAAATAGTTGCTGTACACACGGCGGACACCATCTTCGGCTGTATCAAATTGTGCAATCGAGGCTGGAATCCGCCCTGTGTATCACACATTCACAAAGTTAGATGCACAACATTTCTTTCGCCGTTTCTTCTCCTCGATGTAAAAGCACCTTTCCGAAACGGTGGTAGAATCAAAATAAACGACGTGCATAAGTGTATTAAAATACCTACATGAATAAATTATTTTGAATTTGAATTTGAATTTAGAGTGTCTCAAAGGGCCCTCTACGTGTTGGACCTGTGTCCCCACGCAAGCCTTCCAAATGACCGGGTCCACTTACATCTTGGACCCGTGAAACATTAAGTACCTAATATTAATGACTCAATAATAAAATTGATATCATAATCCTTACACGAATCCTCACCAAGCGTGCCGGCTTTTGTCGCCTGTAACCCTGATTTGCCGGCATCAGGGGCTGTATTATAAGTTCCCCATATGCAAACGCAACTCCATTCTGGGTTACACGCTCTTAAAATTATGATTGTGTTACCACAAAACAAATTCTGATAACGAAACGAAATCGATCACTGAATAACAATAAATTAAATACTAACATTTAAAATAAGTGGTCCAATCTAATTTGTTAAACATCGTCGTTACATACATGGCAACAAATTAATGGCCCACAACTGAGCATGGCTCTCTTTTCACTACAGAAGAAGTCTAGAGCATATTCCACCACGCTGCTCCAGCGCGGATTGGTGGAGGGGTTAGTGACCAACCCAAGTGTCGGAAGTCTTTATGCCGCCCGAAGGCTTCCGACATGGCTTTCGACGTCTTAAGCGTCGATAGCAGTCTATCCACGATAACCGTTACCTATATTTTCATAGAAAATCATGGTCTTTTCATATCATACTTTAGTTGCGTATCGAACTCGACAATGTCAAAATGTCACGTTCAATGAGGGTGGTATTCAACAAATACGTAATATAACTTACCCGTCTATATTTCGGTCTTGAATAGGCCTAATATAACTTAGTAATAAGATAAATTATACCATTCATACTAGAATTTATTTATGAAAACACCTCAGGGGGTAATATTCAGATGGGAATAGAAGAAAACACATTGGCTTATATAAATTAGGAACAAGATATTTTTGTGTTTATATCTCCACTTTTGTCTGGTTGGTTGGAATGGCTTCACAAAATGAAGTTTTATATACACTACATATTTTATATACATACTACACCGAATTTGATATCCGAGTCATTAACCGTTAAGGATTTCTTTCGTGAGAAGAATATCTTCTCTACTGGAGCAGAATATAATAACAATCATGTGTAAATATTGTTATTGAATGAATATACCGGATTTGATACCCGTGACGTTAGCTGCCTATCTATCTGAGACTATACCATGGGAGTCGTACATTTATCGGGGACAAAAAGTAGCCTGTGTACTATTCCGGGTTAAAATCTGTCTCTGCGCCAAATTTGATCCAACTACTTTTACATATTATAGCGTGATTGACCTACAAATATCCATTCAAATGTTAGCATTTATAATGTTACTACTACTTCGCTCGCACTGAAACCCATAAATAGATATCAAAAATCGTTACATCATTTTTATTTTTTAAATTTTTTTTTAGTAAAAAGTATCCCATGTCCTTTTACAATACTTCTAAGAATGTGCACAAAGTTTCATGAAAATCGGTTGAGTAGTTTTACTTACTTTCACATTGTAATAATAAGGACGGATGGATAGATATATTAAGATTACTATACTGTTTCTTACTGTTATTACTGGGTCTTAAATGAAGATTAATGATGATTTGTGATGACGACCCTTGTGGTATAAGGGTCACATCAGAGGGCTGTTCAAATTGCTTCGTTTATTTCTCAACGAGGCAAAATTTGACTGATGAGTTTAATTTTTTGTTCTCCGTCTAGGTGTATCTAAGGAGATAAACCAAGGGGTTTACACCATACACAGTAAATCCCAGTGGGAAGCTATGATTGTGTAACATTATATATTTCTGAGAGATATAACATTATTTGAACGTTTTAACGAAATCTGAAACAAACAAGGTGTAGGAAAGAAATAACTGGAGCGAAATAAAATTTTGTTACTTGTATTTGTTGGAATATCAAATATTCTCATATACGAACTCTAATCCATGCACAATGTTTACGGAAATGAAGTTAACGGACGCATGCATCGTGAAATATAGCATTATAACGGTATAATTGGGTGATACAACGGGAACGTTAGACCACAGACTACATTTGGGGTACCAAAGTTTTGTAATTACACCGCGATATATTTGACTATATTACATACTATAGGTATAAGAGTGTAAGGGGGAATTTAGTCAAATATTGGATCGCAGTGGGTAAATAGACAAGAAAGGAAATTTTTGTTAAGTAATTTTCTGGGTATTTTTTGTATTCTGTGCAAAAGTTGTCAAAACTGTCTTACACTGACTTGTAATCTCCTTATTTTATTTTTCTATAAGGAACATCTGTCTCTAAGCTTCTGGAACTCTCATCTATCGTGGTGAATAATTTGTTACAAAATTTGATATCATACTAGTCTTTGCTCGCGGCTTTGGCCTTTGAAAAGTGGTTTCACAAAACGCAATTTTATGAAATTTTTCTGAAAATTTTATACTATATCGAGTTTGATAGCGGAGCCTTAATGGTTCTATTAAGGATTTCCCTCATGAGAATAATATATTGGGTGAACCGATGAAGGATCAGAATAGAGTTGAAATCATTTTGAAGTAACTGAACTCGCTTTATGATAATTTGGCATCAAGAAGTATTGGGTTTGAGCATTCTTTGTTCGAAAGAAATCAACATACTTAGTAATTGCTCATGTGAAACTTTTTAATCCCTGTTTTACATTCTTAAGAATGAATGAATCAAATGAAATGAATTTCGGCGCTGATACATGTGTCTCTTTGATAATTAATGTTTTTTTTTTTAATTATTATTACAGAAACCAACTACAATTTTTTTTAAATTATAATTGGTCAGCGTTATCGTATAAAACTTAACCCCTATTTTAGACTTAAATGACAAATTTTAACAAATCCTACATATGAAGCAACGCTTTATAACTATATCAATGACATCCTTCTAATAGACGTTACTATTATTATTGTATCGATTTTGCTTATTTTGTATTGATAAAAAAGTCTTATTAGATTTAAATGTACAAAAAATACAATGTACATATCTGACACGATTACAACCTTATCTTTAGTATAGACCGAACTTTTGAAAGATAATAATTTAAAATCGATTATTCATGTCATTCGCATACATTGATATTTTGCATTGCGGCTTTTACTACCGAGGCAGAACGAAATCACACAATGTATGAAAGCACAATTATTTGTAATTTGACTTATCACAACCACAATGTTTATTGAACAAATAACATTGTTTGATGAAATTCATATGTTAGATATTGTTTTGTTTGCAATCAATTAGAATAATAATTTACATGCTTCGTTTTATAGTTTATTATTTTAGATAATCTTTCATGTGATCAGTTTCACTGTTTTTGGTTAATATAATTTTATAGATATAACTAGCGACCCGTGCCGGCTTCACACGGGTGCAATGCTGATACTAAATACACTACAGAAAAACTGTGAACGTATTATACATATAAACCTTCCTCTTCAATCACTCTATCTATTAAAAAATCGCATTAAAATCCGTAGTGTAGTTTTAAAGATTTAAGCATACATAGGGATATCCCTATATAGGGACAGAGAAAGCGACTTTGTATTATATTATGTAGGGATTATGACTTTTTTTATCGGTTAGAGTGGCGAAAATTAGGAGAGGCCTATGTCTGTATGAAAAAGGGACAATATTATTTATATACTTACTTATAAAGTATACTAGCGGATTTAGCAGATATATCCTGCAACTTAAAAAAACAATTTCTGTCTGAACGAATTGTGACTAAAGCATTCTCGAATCCATTGGTAAACGTACTAAACAATTCATCACAAACAGCCAAACCTTTTAGGAGGAGTTCAGTGAATTACACACCAACAGAACAATTATATAAAGATATTCACACGTCAAATCTATAAAATACCTTGTGTGTTGGATAAATATTCGTAAGGCCATACATTGCTTTATATTACAGATCCAGCGATCTTCGTTTCACGTAACAGTCGAATGTTATCTAAACTTAAATTACATAACCTTTTTTAAAAATATTTTTTTATTAACGAATATCATATTTTAATAGTTATCCTATTCAGCAAGAAGTCAAAACCAAAAATACAAAAATCTTAAAAATTGGTCTTGCTGTTCTTAAGTTATAAATAGTGTAACTAACATGACTTTCTTTTATCCTTGCCAGACGTGAATAACTAGACAAATCTAAAATAGAATTTTTTTAGGGCAGCCATTTTTAAGTTTTAGTTTCATCTTTAAATTCTGATTTTATGTTAATAAACACTTTTTTGAAGTTCTCATAGCCCGGCGGCTTGCGTCGATACCTGGATGGGTGACCGCTAGTGTCAAAAATTTCTTGAGCGTTTCCCGGTTTCGGAAGGCACGTTAAGCCGTCGGTCCCGGTTGCTATGAACTTAGCAGTTGTCAAGCCATGTCGGAAGCCTTCGGGCGGTTTAAAAACATCCGCCACTTGGGTTGGTCACTAACCCATCCACCAATCCGCATTGGAGCAGCGTGGTGGAGTATGCTCTAGACCTCCTCAGTGATGAGGAGAGACCCGTGCTCAGTAGTGGGCCATTAATGGTTTGAAGGCAGTAAGGCAAACACTTTTTTAACTGAATGTTTATTAATTTGCTTTGGGTTTTCATATCACTAAGAATTAAACACTTAATGCCTATGATGCATTATTTGCGCAAGTCGACTTGTCAACTTATTCTCGCTCGGTACGGATATATGGATTAGGATACTAATTTACCGTTTTTTGTCCAGGCTATCAGCGATATGGAGCCTAATGGCAGCTGGCTCCGGCGTCAGTTAACTCGTTGGACGCGACGCTTTCGACTCTGGTTCAGCAGCGAGCCCCAGGAGAAGCCTCCGGATTGGTTCCTGGACAAGTTTGCAGCACAGACCTTCGAGGATCCTGAAGAACCTCTCTATCAAGCCAAGCCCTCGAAGTGGCTCTGCGGTCTGAAGCTCGCTTTCGATCCAACGGAGCCTGGACATTACCAAGTATGACATATTGTTACTTAAATTATTTTTCAGTAAGAAATAAGGAAAAAGAAAGAAAGTAAATTTGTTTTGTTAAACGACGGTTTAAGGCGACCCTTTGTAATCGGTAGTTCGGTGTTTGTGGGATAGAGTTCCTAGTGTTATTTTATTTACGTACAACTTCAACAGACCCTTATGTTTATTGCTGGAATATAAATGGATCTATTTATATCGACGTCATAAATAATGTGTAAATATTAATCATACATTTAATAAGATGTATTTCTGTTTATTCTACAGCAAAATACGTATCGTAATTTCTGAGATTTAACAGATTACAAATAATTTTCAGAAATCGGTTGTAAGCAGTTTACGTGACACAAACTGCTATCAAGGCTTTAGCTAGGATTAATGGGGGGGTTTCAACCCCAGAAATTGTGCCCTTGAACGCAAATTTCGAGAAGGGCTTGAACCCTCAAACTACCCCTCACTTTAGCTTCGAAATGGCTACCTACTGAGTATAGAATCCAAAGAAAACAGGGTGTTTCGTGTATTTATGTATTAATTACAGACTCTATATGTGGATAGTATATACAGTAGTAATAATCAAAAATAACTAGTGTTCAGTCTCTTTCAGTATTTCTTCAAAAAATATTTCAAGTCTCTCCGCAACTCCTAATTTCAAATAGGATTATATAATAACATGTAAAACTATTGTTGTTACGCCCATCGCTACTAAATAATTCATTTTATATTGTAGCTTACGTCTTGTGAAGGTTTATTTTCTTACAAGTAAAGCCGGTGAAATTCATATTACCTTGGTAAATTTGTCCCGTTTATGTAACATTTCTCATCAATGCTCCTCTTGGTCATAGCGTTATGTTATATAACCTATAGTCTTCCTCGTTAATAGACTATCCAACATAAAAAGAATTCTTCAATTCGAACCAGCAAATTAGTGCATTCAACCAAACAAACAAACTCTTCAGATTTATAATCTTTAATATATGTATATAAATTACGTGTCACAATGTTTGTCCGCGACGGACTCCTGAACTACTTAACCAATTTTAATCAAATTTTCCACACCGTGTGCAGTTTGATCCAACTTGAAAGGTAGGATAGCTTACATCTCTATTAATAGTCACAATATTATTTTAATGCAAATTATTCGCTTAATATTTTACAAAGAATTAGTTCCATAAGATTCTAACAGATGGCGGTATAATGTAATTAGTCGACTAAAGTGAGTATGTAAACCTTAGTTACAGCATTCACAGCAACACGTGGCCGGGTCAGCCAGTATAATTATAAGAATATGTTATCTAAATCTTTTATTTAGGTATATCGAGTTACTCAAACGTGAGGTGTTTGCTAATAATAAATAACGAGCCTTTCATAATAGGTACTTAGATCTCGGCGACGGAAACGTCCACGGTCAATATTTTGTTAGTATTTTTTCTTGATTATCAGCATTTCGACTGTAACTCATCAACCATGCGTCAGATCGATATGATTTTGATACCAAAACCTTTATCAGAGAATTCTGAACAAATTTGCTGAAGACTTTGATGCTCTATCTTCTAAGATTTCAGAGTCTATAAATGACATACAGACAAACATTCATTTTTATATATAAAGAAGATGAGATTTGTAGATGTTACGTTTGTTGAACAAAGATCCCATTTAAATTATATTTTTTCTCTGTGCATACGAAATTTAAAAAAGGCCTAGGTTTAGTAACTTAATATTGATTGTCAATCAAGACACTTGTATTCAACCCATTAATGGCCCAATAGAGGTCACGGGCCTCTCCTTAACTTCTGAACCCCTAAAATAGGATGTTCACTACCTATCCTAAAACCCATCCTAACATAACAACATGTAACAATGTAACATCTTCATAGGAGAAACATATCGCTCATTTGGAGCAACAATGACATAACTGCAAAAATGCAAAGCTGACCTAATTAAACCAAAAAAATCATCCCCATGGTCACGTTAGGAGTGAAAATAAAACAAAAATAATATAATATATTGTATATGTGTAATATTCATTAGCTGTAAGAACAGTGAATCTTCATTAGAGTTCCTAAAAAATCTTAAATATGGCGTTGTGTAAAATTAACATTTTGCACTTATGTCATTGTTGCCCCAAATGAGCGATTCCTATCCTAAAACCCACTAATATTCCACAACCCCATAAACCCATAACAAACCCACCCACCCCTTCCTAAGGACTTGTTTAATGTTAATAACTCGTTTTTAAATCTAACATCTTCATAGGAAAAACTTATGTGAATAAATGTATTGTTTTCTGTTTAGTGGCTTGCTGTGGTGTCTCTGGCATTACTATACAACATCGTTTTTGTGATCGGCCGCTCTGTGTTCTGGGAACTAGACCAACTCACTCCCTTCTGGTTCATCTTTGACTACATTTGCGATGCGGTTTATATTATGGACACCGTTGTTCATATGCATGAAGGTACGTACTCAAGCGTCAAGTAAGTAATTGTATAATCTCTTTCTAGCGAGTTCTAGATATTAATATCTGAACGTTTGCGAAATTCGTGCTTAATGCGAGTGTTCTTTGTTTATTTGTCTGTGTCACTTTTTGCCAAAATACACATGGTACAAGTATTTACTGTATTATACAATAATTGACAAATGAATACAATTTATGACATAATTAAGTAACTTAAGAACAATTTTCAGGGAGGTGTACTTTGGCATCTTAAAATATATAATTGTAGTTTTATAATGTCAGTCATAATAATTATATCAGTTACTAACTACATACTATGCTACATATTACAGTAGAACTCAATGAAAAAAATGTATACTAAGTATATAACCTTCACATTTCACTAGTGGACAGAATGAATTGATACAGAACGCTAATTTCCCTAGGGTTGAATTTATTAATTTATTATCATTTTTACACCAGGGTTTTCCATAATATTCTCAGTTTGCCTCTCCGGAGCAGCAATATATAACATTCCGATGAATCCAGTGTTGTGATCGACAAGAACGTGATAAGCCAATGAATAAATTACCTACCACGACATGGCTAGAATCCATTAATTGCCCATTGAAGCGTGAAGCGCTCAAAGAACGAACAGCTTGCATCGGCCGTAACAACGCTATGTCCCGGTAGTTAGCCATAGCCATGATGACTATTATTAAACAGTGTCAAAGGACTTCGGTCGCCTTAACTACACCCTTAATTTGGCTTAGACACTAGTTCATACCCTAACGCTACCAGGGTAATACGGATTGAGCCGTAAGTTGCGTTTGAACCAATAGCCAATGATTATAAAAGTTTAGAAGATAACTAGAATGTCTTATGCGAAACAATTCTACGGAAATGAAGATTAAAGATCATCTCTTGCTCCAGACCTCATCAGTGATGAAGAGAGATCCTTGCTTAGTAGTGGGCTATTAATGGGTTGAAGGCATCTTGAAAGTTAAAGGAGCAGTATAAGCTGATAAATTGTGTTGCGGTTAAAAGCTGGGGGATTTTGTCACAGATGAAACTCACGTTAGACAACGTGGTGAGACTAAAATGAAAGGTTATTCATGTATAAGTGGCATTGAAAAATTCCTTGTAGTTAAATTAACGATATGAAAGGATATCTCTTGCCGCGGAATAACTTATGAAGATATGGAAATAAATTGCTGTGAATACCTTAGTAATTATCAGCCGCAAAGCAGACAGAAATGTAACACGGGTGTATCGCGGAAAAAGCTTCATATTTTCCACTGTTGCCGTTGTATATTTTTTATACAAAATTATATAAGTATGCGGTATATAATTTATAAGAGTCCAGGTATTAACTAGATCTTTCTTCTAGATACGTACGTAACTTGGTTAAAATACAAACATTCAATAAGTTTAGTGTTATTACATTAACAGTGCCTGTATTTTATTAAACGCATTTTTAAACTACAATTATATGAAAATGCATGTGTAAAAAGTATTTTTTGTAAAGATTTACAGGTTTGTTTATCTATTGATCAAGTCAGCTCTGCGTGATTTTTTCAAACCAACCATTTTGTATTTATGTAATTAAATATTTAATATTGTTATCTTTGCTTACGCGAATGTTGTGTTTTTCAACAGTTCGATAAGCGAATATAAGTAATACTAATTACTATTTGGATTTTGTTTGTAATATTGTGAATGTTTAATATATAACTAATAATATCCTTTGATCACTATGTCTAGGACATTCATAAACCAATCAGCGGTAGTCATTAATCAGTCGAGCGTAAGAAAACACTTCCACTTAATCGTGTTTAGTGTAATGAAACTATTTTTAACTTTACCTATTCATTGTTTAATCAAACCTTCCCTTCGTACAAAGAGCAAAGACCGGAATATCAGTCCCTATGGGACGGCTAAAGTTATTTTACACAGTCCAGCCGTTGTAGACATCATGACTAATGTTTTTACAACACACGAAATATCATTACGCAAATAAAATGTGATGTTCTTTAACAGGTCCCAAATCAATACGACTCACGGAGCATTTTACGAGCGTTTAGTTTCGATGCGAACTTTCAAATCAACAATTTGACAC
>DWJN01004034.1:0-12876 GCA_018248895.1 Carystus phorcus
CGGTGGAGGGGGGGGGGGGGGGGGGGGGGGGGGGGGGGGGGGGGGTCCAGGCCTAGGGGGCGCCGCCAAGGTTTCATTACAACTCCGGCAAAGTACTAAGTTATTGGATTTACTGTATGTTCACCATCGCTCATTTACTTTAATAGCAGTTGCCGACGCACTTCCGGTACAGAAGGAAATAGAGAAACTTAAGATGATAAACAATTATGAACAGCACTCTAAAATGATCGTTATATGATTTTGCTCTTAACCAATTTTTATAGTGGTAAATTAGTTAAAGAAGTATGTACTATGTACATTTTGCGAAGTTCTCGCTTTGTGTCAGGTGTATATTTAATAAATTGGAATAATATAGTGTCAAACACGCGACAACAAAGTTTTTCGGGAATCAAGAGTCAAATAAATTTAATATAATTATCAAGATTTAAAATTAAAATAGTAGAGAAATTGAAGCTGTTCGTCATCAGTAATAATGTTACTTGAATATAATTGTGATTCCAATATAGTAACACATTTTTAATTAGTGAACATCTGCATTATTTTAAGTTTATAACCGAAAAAATAAAAAATATGTAGACGGACGAAGGTATTTATTTTACGTATGATATTACTTATGCCTTGAAATGTTTTCCAGTTTCGAAGAACGGGCTTGCGTGGGATCGTGAGGTAGCAGCTTGGTCCGTTGCCGCGTGCGCTTGCTGCATTCACCGTATCTACCGATATTATTAAGGATTATTTGTAGATTACAGTTGTATCACATTATTGGCGATATAATATTACGGTATTAAAATTAATATGGCTTTATCTGGAGTTTTATTCCACATATGAATTAAAATATTTATAATATATACCTATTAGTTATGCTATTAATCCAATAGGAATACTTGTAAATATTTTTATTGTTACGTTATGAGGTGTATTCCTAATAAGTGGGACAAATTTTCTAATCAATATAAAAAATTTCGAGCTATTCAGTATCTTCAGATTAAGATACGAAAAACCTTCGTATAGCGATTTTTATCCCAAAATTGTCTACGGATTGTCTAAAACTGTCAAAAGGAAACGATTTAAATGAATTCGCCTCTGCTCTACTTGTAGTCTACTAGCAGGCCCGCCGCAAGCGAGTGTGCAAGGCGTGCACTTGCACGCGAGCGGCACGTCTGAGGGCGGTAAATCGAGCGATCCGTCACATAACAGTCTTTTTTAACAAAATTCAGCAAATGTGGTAGTAAGGCTACATAATGGTTATTGCACGCGGGCGGTCAAACTGCTAGCGAAGAGCCTATCTACTAGCCTTAAGAACAATGTTTATTTGATTGTGTATAAAGCCATGTCTGGTCTGGGTCTATCTGTGCAAGGTACTTACTATGAGCAAGATCGGCGACGTCTTCGGCGCCGTGAGAAACAGCCGTTAGAGAACCCAAACCACACAGCCAAGGCTAACACTGCTAGTAATCCCACCAGTAACACGCTTTGAACTTTAGGATCGTCCAATTTTATCGATGACATTGGACCCTTCACCTTGCCCGAGGACTTTTTAGCGGCAGATGACTTTTCCATTTTCGACGATGAACTCTTTTCAACAATTTGCCCCATTTTGTCCTTTGATTTTGTAGACTTTGTGAAAAATGTCATTTCATTTTACTGGGTTTTCTTTGTGTTTAATAGGCATTTTGTTTGCTTATCGACATGGTTTTGTTGATGAGTAAATCTAGTTTCACATATTTTTATGATGAAGACAGTGAAGGTGGAAATTGACAAGCTTCGTCTGGCATTAGGAATTGACATAAAATTCCTTCTTTTTTAATTTTTAGGCATACTGAGCAAATATCAACTATAAAACTAGCTGGCGAAACAGTCTATAACTTAAATATAGCCCAAAAGAATATAACTGTGATTTTTCACTTGATAGTACAAATATGCTACCATATTGTTTGAATTCGTCCGTCAAAGAAAAAAATAACTGAGTACAATGCTAACCATAGTCCTAAGCTGCAGATCATGGTGACATAAAAGGCAACAGAAGTCTGCTCCGCTCGTTTGTAGAGCTTCACGTAAGGCAGGCGCGGCTCTAGCTCGTGTAGCGCCCGTGTGCTATGAAACACTGGCGCCCCCTAGGCCTGACCCTCCCCCTCGCGGCTGTCTTTAGATACGTGAAATAAGGTTTATTTCGAGTTGAAAATAAAGCCCCCCACAGGGCGCTCGCGTTGATACCTGCCGCCACCGCGCTGGCTGGTCGGTACTATCATATCATTGTTGTTGGGAGCGCCGCGGCGCGGCGGCCCCTGACACGGTGGCGCCCGTGTGCATTGCATACCCTTCACGTAAGGATTCTATCTTTATTATTATGAGGTCATCAATAAATAAATATTATTACGAAGCGTGTGCCCGTCTGTTAATCAGCCGAATAAAATAAAATCATTCGTTCGTTAAACGATAAGGGGGGTAAACAAAAGAGTAACTGTATGAATAATTTTGAATTACTCATCGATTTGAATTAGTTTTTTTTTACGAAGTTCCTTGGGACGATGCTGAGGGGTACCCTTTAGGTTCGGTTCCACTGAGACGGAGCGGAGCAGAGCAGAGACGAGCTGTGCCGCGATTCACCAATCACATGGCTTGAAATCCTCATCTCAATTAATCAGACGTGGAATTCAAGCCATGTGATTGGTGAATCGCGGCACAGGTCGTCTCTGCTCTGCTCTCGCTCCGTCTCAGTGGAACCGCAGCCTTTCCGGGAAAAACGTCCGTTATGTAAGATTATTATACATATAAATAGCTGTTTCTTTGTATGTTATTATTATATATTTTTTTATAAATCATTGTAAATAAAATGAAGTTGATAACTTTGTAAAGTAGTTTTTATTTTTTATTTTCAAGAACTACTGGTTCGAATCGATTGTTTTTGTGTTGGATAGTACAGTTACCGAGGAAGGCTACATAACAACGCTACGACCAATAGGCAGCTAAGCATTGATGAGAAATGTTACAAAAACGGGACAAATATTTCAAGGTGATACGAAGTTCGCCGGCTCTACTGGCGCATGGTTTATAAATATTATTAGCAAGTAAATAAATATGTATACAAGGGATATTTTCTGGAATAAATGCAACAAAATAGGTATAATTTTTAATTCCTTCAACAAACCAGTTTGGTAAAATTATATCTTTTTCTACACTACTAATCAAAATTTTGCCATTGTTACAGAATTCAAACTGTAGTGCACTCAAATCATTATCACTTGTAAAGCTACTATGAATGTAAGAAAGCACATAGTCTAAATAATCTATAGTTCTTTGTGGGCTCCATGTATCCTGAAATAAAAAAATATTCTTGGGTTAATAAAAATGCCTTATTTTTTGATTTACGATTACTTACAATTTCTAAAATAAGCATATTATAAAATATATATAAATCTAAATTTAATCTTTTTTTTTTAATCTTCAGAAACAAAGTAGTATGTTAACACATATTAAAATTCAAAATAATTTTGCTACTTTTTCAATACAATTGATGGTTTTTATTTTATACCCGCCATTTTTACGGGATACGATCGTACTGTCGGAGAGTCACTAATAATCTCAAACACGCCTTACTTGACCTGCAATGATAGTTTGTCTTTGGTTACTTTAATTAATCAGCTACAGTGACTACTTACCACTTAACTAGTAACTTGTTTATCAAATAAATACATAAAACGATTTTTTTAAAACAAGCAAACTGTCATATCTCCCAATAATACTAACAGTCCAATGCCACTATTAGCTTACTTTGCAATATGATGCAATTCCTGGAGTATCAAACCACTGCAAATGTTGAATAATGCCATCATTGTTTCTATAACCCACCAGTAAACCATTCAAGTCAGCTAAATAACATTGACACCAGCATCTCAATAACTTATACCGCCTGCAAACCAAATTTGTCATAATTACCCTTCATAGCCTTATCACAACCATTCTAATTTTCCTTGAAAAATAGTGCTTTTGTATATAATGAATTTCAATCAACAAATGTAAAATTAGTTTATGATTCGATTACAGCTTAGCCTATCACATTAGGTGAGATTTTAACAAACAAAAATTTAAAACATTTCATGTAGGTATTTATATATACACTTATGAACATCAAAAATTTTGCATCTACCACCATTTCTGAAGTGTGTTATAAAGAGGAGAAGAAACCGGGAAATAAACTGTAAAGGTTCATTGTATGAATGTGACCTAATTTAGTGAAATTATTTAAGGTTATAATATCATTAAGACACAAAAGTGAAGATTACCAGATAATACATACTTAAAATTCCTCTCTTGATTGTAATTTTCTATATGTCTATTGGTTTTTAGCTCTATGTATGAATTTCTTCTCAAATATTCGAGATTAGTATCTGAATTTGCATTTTTTGGCACACTGTCTACATTATTTGTTGCTAACAAACCATCTATTTGAGCACCATATAATAAGCATTTATTGCCTAGGGTAGAGGTGTAATATATTGAAAATTCTTCATTTTCTATGACTGGTTTATCTATATTTGGAGAGACATGTGGGCTATCTGTAATAAATTGGATTAAATATGATTATTCCAACCTTTACAGCATCAATATGTATCCAATTTTTGTGATATCAATTTCTAAGGGCTGACAATTGGGTCATAACAATTTGTGATTGGGCCATGGCTGCTCAACATTATAACCCAATTGTTTATTTGTCAATTACTTTCACAGATTTGTTAAAGTAGGAAAGGTTAAGATCATAATCAGCCTCATATGCTAAGGATAGATTTTTGAAGGTGGTACATTTTTTTATCCAGATGTTAAACAAACAGAGGCAACATAAGAGCTAGAGTAGTTAGTGATGATTTACATATTTTTGAATTGATATGCTTAAGAACAGAGTGAAGACAACTTTTTTAACAACCTGATAATAAATATTGTTCAAATTTATAACCCCATGCACAAAACTTTTCTTCTTCTTTGCTTCGAGACTGTGCTTTCAGTATTTCTTCATTTGTTTTCACGGAACACAAATATATTGATCCTTTAAATAGTGTTGCAATTAACTTCAAAGGTTCCCGAGATCCATATGCATTACACATTATACTAATTAAAGTTCTTCGATAGCATATAAATAAAGATTGATGTATTTCATATTTCAAATTAGTGTACTGGTCCAATAAAAAACGTAATAATAAAGTAATTTTTTCATCAGTATCCTCAGTGGTTCGCTTTATGGCTATATCAATGTTATGATTCAAGTCCAAGGATATTGGGCCGTGAGGAATATTATTAAGAAACTTTAATTGTGATAGATCGGCATGATATTGTCGGTCGCCATCAACACTCATATACCCCACGATAAATGGCTTACTCAATGTAAATCTCGAGGATTTTACATTATTTTTATTTCTTCTCCTTGATTGATGTTGAACAATCATGTTGTTGGAAAAATAAATAATAAGAAGCAAGGTGACTTAAATCTAATCTAAACAAATATAAATGAGCACTATATGGCTGTACATCAAACAAATAGTATAGGTAGTTAATTTTTTTATGCGGCGTTATTTACCCGAGTTAAGTTAATAATTAATATTATATTCTTTAATTTAAATAAAACAAAGCTACTAAGCTATCATCGTATTTGTCACCATTGTCAAGTGAGTGAAGTGACTTTTGACTTTGACAATATTAATGTCAAATAGAGATACGCGTACGAGACGAGACGCGTAGGTAGGTAGGTATTATGAAATGTGTAGGTACCTAATGTTTGAATTAAAAAAAAAAAAAAAAATTCAAAAAATTAAAATTTAAATTTTTGCGACACTTCTAGGTTAAAAAAAAAACAATGCTAATTTTCTGTGTTTATGTTCTGTGTACGTAGCAGTACGGTATTTTAGCTAAATCTATAGCACAGGTTACAATAATTTCAACGTATACGTATATATTCATAGGTATGTTACGATTACGATACGTATAGTCTTTCTACTTAGTCGTGATTGCAAGTGTGATGATAATAAATAATAATAATAGAACGTAATCCAGATTGATAAGATAAGTAATTAGCGAATTGGTTTAACTGATCACAAATTATTTTTGTTCAAACATTTCGAGCTGCTGATCATTTAGCCCACAGGTTATTTATCTAAAGTTTGTTGTCATTACATACCGGAATTACCGGACTTTGTACATAAACACCTTACTTTATGGACTATTGCTACTAAATTATATTTAAAAGCACAGTCATAGTCTTAAATAATTAAATAATATTATTATATATTATGTGTAGAAAATACCAAGATGTGCTAATTTTTATTTATTTATTATAAGTGAATGCTCATTCTATGTATGCTTGACCATAGAGTACCTTAATATATTTCTCTTGACTATCGTACGGTTCCCATCGTATTTTGTAATCTACATTTTGAATTTGAGACATCCTTGTTCATTGTCAGTCTGCCGTCAGTAATAATATTATAAATTAGTAAATTGTATTTTCGCCGACAACTAGTTTTCGTGTAATTGATAACGTAATAATTTGATTAATATCGTATTTCATTGTTGTAAACAGCTGATATTTCTGCAACTACATTTATATTTGCTTAATTTCACAGGAAACATGGGTTCGGAGGCTATTGTCACACCTCCTTCGGTATCATGGGCACAGAAAAATTCTAGTGTGTTTTTGACTTTCAATGTTGAATGTGAAAAGCCGGAGATAAAAATCGAGAAAAAACTAGTTTCTTTCAAAGGAATATGCACACCGGACCAAAAAATGCATCAAGTTGAAATACCTTTATATGCCGAAATAGATCCGGAGCAAAGCACCCAGGTTAACAAGGGAAGATTAATCGAAGTGGTACTCCAGAAGGAAAATACCGAAGATGCGTTCTGGCCTTCGCTGACGAGCGATAAGAAGAAACATCACTGGCTCAAAGTAGATTTTAACCGATGGCAAGATGAAGAGGAAAGTGGAGAGGAGTATGGTGAAATGAATGACATGTTTTCGTCGAAAATGGGCGATTTTGGTGAAGATTATGAAAATGATGATTCAAGCTCAGCGGAGGAGGAAGATTTGCCCGATATAGAGTAATGATGTTTTAATAATTCCATAGAAAATGAAATAATTGTTTAAGTTAATTAATCATGAAAGATAATTGTGCTTTTATACATGGTAATATATGGTAGCTTATAGTCGAGTCAAGGCATTGCAGATATGTTGCATAGTATTTCTTTTCTTTTGGAATGAATTTCAAGTTTAATTATGAAGTTAAGTAATTTAAGATTAGTTCCTATGTTCTAAGTTAATTAAGAAGTAGTTACTTATGTTATACCTATGATTACTGTACTTGGCTTTGTAAAACTTCATATATTTGGTAATATTTTTATTAATCTGGTCAACATTTTTATGACATGAAATGAAATTAATAGTCTTTTTAGTGTTAAGCTAGATATGTCACCTAGCTCTTCTGTCTTGTATTGAATATTTTGTGCTTTTGATCTTAACGTATGTTTGATATTGTCAGAGCTCTTGTTGAGCGAGTTGTAATTGTATCTAATCTCTCTATTTAGTGGTCACGGGAAATTGTGAAATATTCAGTAGTGTACTTTCCGAGATTTATAACCAAATTTTTGGTCACAATACCAGTTTTTGTAATGTTAAGAATGTGCTGTTTTAGTAATAGTTTTAGGTATTGGGACTGCAGGAAGCACTGGTTTTAGAATGAGTCTAAACATGCAATAATTCTACTATCCAACCCTATCCCTACCGTTATGGAATTTGAGGATAATGGATACTAAGTATTATTATCCAGTAATATACTTTTTGGTAAATCATGCAATGTAACATATACCTACCATATTAGAAAATAAATAAAAATCCCAACATTATTGTTTTAATTGTATATTGCTCCTTTGCAAACTAGTTTGCAAAATTCCACTATCCAGTACATATCAGTTTTATAGAAATAGAACATATTATTATATCATTTTCTGTTTGGGTACCTACTACTAATTAAAACGTTTACACTAATTAAACGTTAACTATGAGTAAATGACAAATAATGCTCATCCTTAACCACTAGAAAGCAGGAAACTACGAATTTCATAGTGTAGACTGTGTTATTCCGTTAACAAATTCATCTCTTAAGGGGAAAAGTTTATATAAGTATCAAAATAAATTTTGTTTACTTTATTTGGATGTTCAATATTTTTATTTAATGTTCCAAACTTTGTACTTTTTTGTACTCAATATGTTCATTCACTTTTACACATTGCCTGAGGTTTTTTTTATAAAAAATAAGTTATTGCTTGACTGTTATCCTGCTTGAGTTTACTTGTGGTTGAGGTGAGGTGCACAAATAGCAAGTGCATCAAAGGCATCATTGATGCGTCGCCAGCCAAGAAAGAAGAAAGAATAGGAGTTAAAATTATTAAATTTTTTCGATATAACGTTGAATTAAAGAATATTTCACAGTTACAATTTTATCCGATAGATTTTTTTTTATATGTTGCAGTATAACATCTTCCGGATACGCAAATTATAAAATTTTAATCGCTTTTTGGAATCTATTTTACGCTTTTATTGTGTCCAGCAAGTATGTAATAAAAATATCTATAAAACTTAAATTTCATCCGTTTTTAGTTGGCTAATCTTGAACAAAGATGATGTCAATACAAGCTTACTACAATAAATATGAGAAAAATATGTAACCAGTTTAGCCATCAAATCAAAAAAAGAGTTTTTCTTAAATGTGTTCCACGTTGCTACAGAAATCGATTACTTAAATGTGAAGAGCTGTTTAGACCAAGTTTAAAGCCAGCAAAGCCGAAAAAAGTTGAATGACGTAGATGTTTGCAAACTAAGTACAGCAAGGTAGAAATTATAATTTTTTATTGTAGCTATTCAGAGTATCTGAGTTACAATCTAATACTACAATAATAAAAATCTAGTAGGTACCACCTATTCGTTGTAATAGGTATGTATAAGTATAAACTGACCGTGATAGACGTGAGACGTTATGAATACATGTACGTAGAATTTAAATGGACCTTAGATTAGGACAGAAAAACAATACATATATTCGCTGCACGTCCAATTTTTTGAATATAGGTATTGGATAAAATTTGTGGCGTATTTTTGTCTTGGGTTATTTGAGATATTAGTACCTATAATTAAACTTTTTTTACCGTTAGGTATAAGTTATAACTATTGCAATGGCCGCCATGTTTAAATCGGATTTTCATTAGAGATTAAGCGCGGCTATCAAGCTTTTATTACCGTACCTACCCGAAGCCGGCAACGCCCACCCTACTTTTTTTTCTATATAGATATAGACACATCTAAGCCGTCCTCGTTACATTTTGTATTTTTAATTATATTGCTTCTACTCGAATTCAAAACAATTAATTGGTATTAAGTATCATACAAATATTATGTATAGGTACGTACATAAATTAATCGATATAATCCATTAATGGCCGAAAATGAGCAACACGCTACCTGAAGAAGCTTTCAGGCCCCAAGCCGAGAACATGTACCGATTGATGGCCTACATGTCTACATAAAGGATAGTAGTTAGTCAGGAAGGGATCAGGAAAAAATAATGTCAATGATATAACGATAATATTGATTGCGATCCACATACGAAACCCATGCAACTAGCGTTCTGGCACACTACTTTTAAAATCAATAATTTTGTACATATTTCGGTTGTAAAGTTACTTAGGTGTAGTCACTTCATTTTCCATTATTTCTTGATGGGTAATGGGTGGCATTCTTGAAGTAGAGTAATCGTTACCAAGGAAAAGACATTTTTTAAGGAAGTAGGGATGAAATAAAACTTGTATGTTTGTCTTCATTAATTTATATAGGTACTTCATATCTTATTTTTATTTTGTTCGAGGTTGTCCTCTATGGCATTCACATTAATATTTTTTGAGTATACATATTTCAACTTAAACATGTCGTATATTTAGTTTGTTGGTACAATTATAAAATAAATAAATTTGTATTTTTCGTAATCTCTAAATAACTAAATTACTTAAATTATATTCATTTATTAATTTCATCAGTCCGTGTTGGAATAATATGCTATTACGTACAATAACGAACGAAGATAAGTAATGTACTCTTGGCACCTAAATTAATAGGTAAATTGTAATATATGAGACGTAAAAAATCATAATAAAACTTATTGAACTTTATTTATGTATATCTGACAGAAAAGTTGCACATAAATTAATTACTCAATAAATTATTACTGAAGACAATTTACTAGTTATGTAGGCAATGTTTTTGATAAATAAATTGAGTTATCCACATTGGCCCAGCATTCAACGGTTTTACTTTGAATAAAAAAAATCTGTTAAAGTAATATTTCAATTTAACATCATGTTATAAACTAATACAGAAAATGATAAAAATATACATAGCAGATTATAAGAGACGCATAATTAGTAATTATGGAGATTAATAAAAATGTTATTAGGTAGATATATATAGTATTTTTGATATAAGCCTATCAAAAAGACGGAATGGAGAATGTTGGTTAATGTCGCTATAATTAATTCAAAACGACGACAGTAGAGATATATTATATATATATCGTTTAGCGCTTTAGTGATCAGTATCATAAGACGCACTCCACATCATTTTTGTCTACTTTAAGTAGGTAATTGTTACTATTTTTACAGATTTTGTAGACTGGCTAGTTAATTACTTTTGTAAGTTACTTTGAAGTAGTATCTTAATCTGTAAGTAAAAATGATGAGAAGAGTCTGAGGACACTTTTCACTTGCCGTTTTAATATAATGACGTTAATATTAATGTTAACAAGCTACTCTTAATTTCCTTGGCCTGCAGCGCGTATTGATTCCCTTCTATTTGCATGTGTATTTATGGATTTAAATGAGCACTTGCAACTAGTTCGTAGCTCGTTACTAACTATAACACATCGTTACTAACTAATATTGCTTACGGTTTCATCATATTTCTATTAAACTCCGTATATTTACGACGTCACAGTACAGTTTAATATTTTTTAACAAATCAAACTCACAGCCGATTCGCGATAACATTATTATAACGTTGAGTATTATAGACAACTTAATTATATATTAACTAACGAGTTAAACATAATTAATGATAATTACTGAAGGCAGATTAACCGCAATACATTCTATTAGTAATTATTTCAAAGTGAAATTAGATGTGAGTTTGATCGGTGAGATTACAGAGTTTCCACTAAGATTGTGTTTACCAGTAAGCAATATAAGTTCTTAATTAATTTCTCACATTGCCTTCCTGCATGCAATACTACTGTCGTAGTTCGTGTACTAATTTAGAGTTTGCGTATGACTCACCTATTTTCACACGAGAGAACTCTTGCCTTTGTTTTAGAATTAAGCGTCAAAGTTGCCGAGCCAATGCAGGAAATTAAATTATATTTTAATTAAATTTACTAATATAATGTACAATTTTTATTTGAATTTGAACATCAATTGGAAACTTAAGTTACAATTAAGCACGGATAGGGTATAACAATGAAAGTTACATTGCACAGCGTTAATATACGTCAGAATAACGTGTTATATTATTATATATAACACATAAAAAACTCAAATATATATGTAAAATAACAAAATTTAAACAGAATGTGACGTAATTAACGTCAAATAAATAATAAGATAGATAATTAAATCACTTAATTAAAAATTAAGTTCATTAAAAATTCTTATATGGTCTATGTAATTAAAAAGTGCCCACGTCTTACGTGTAACTTCCATGTGTCTAAAAATTATTAGACACATTTGTTACAAGTACCTAACTGCATAATTCCAAAACGATTTCCTTAACTAATTATAAAAAACTTAACAATTAAAGATCTACACTATTCTATAACTCCGCCGCTATCAAGAAACGCTTTCTTTGCAATTTGGTACAGCTGTGACGACATTTTTTCACTGGTTTCCTTAACCATTTTAGTAAAGTGGCTCTCAGGGTTTCCGAGCAACTTGTACGGATAGTCAAATTCTACTAGCCGCCCAGAATCCATTACCATAACGCGATCTGAATCCATTATAGTGTTCAAACGATGGGCCACTGTCAAAACTGTGCAATCCGCAAACCGTTTTCTGATTGTTTTTTGAATGAATTCGTCCGTTCTGAAATAAAAAAATCAAGTTTTATTTTACAATGCCCGTATGGAGTACATTTTGGCACTCGTTAAGATTTACGCCATCAATCTTAATAGAAAGGGTAACATTATGGTGATTTTATAACCGTATTGATAGCTGCAAGGTCCTAGCCAAAGGGTTTGGGGGTACAACACACCCCTCCCCCCATGTGAAATAACTTTTTTTAAGGGGCAGGTTAATTATCAGGCTATCTTCTTGGTTCCCGGTTCTTAGGGTTAGGCAGGTCCTTGGATAGCAATGACATCTAGAATGAACGTAAAATGAATGACAGGCTCAAAGTTTGATAACACTTACTTAGGGTCGACATTCGCAGTAGCCTCGTCCAGAACAAGTATGCGGTTTCCGCGCAGTATTGCCCGAGCAAGGCACACCAGTTGCCGCTGTCCAAGGGAGAAGTTGGATCCACCCTCAGACACCTTGAAGTCCAGAGCTGGTATTGCTGCTTTAAGATCCACCTTAAAGAGAAAAAAACTCGAATACCCATTTTTTACCTCCGGCAATCTGGCATTATACAAGTAGGCACACTTATTTGAAATATAATTGGAACTGTGTGTGTTTCCGTCAATATTTTTTCTTGCGTGTGTGTTGAAGCGCTCATAGACCCGCGGCTCGCGTCGATCCTATGCGATCGACAGAGTTAAGCAACTGCGGGCGCGGTCGGTACCTGGATGGGTGACCGCT
>DWJN01004035.1:0-12873 GCA_018248895.1 Carystus phorcus
CAAGAGCTTCAAGATGCTGCCTCAGAGGAATGGGACCGTATTCCACAGGAAACCATTGAGACGTTGCTTAGGTCAATGAGAGAACGAATGAAAGCCGTCATTACAGCAAGGGGGGGTAACACTAGGTTTTAGATTAAGTTTTGGTTAATTAAATTATTGTATTTATTATTTTTGCATTTTTTTGTTATTTAAATTAAAAATGTGTTTTTTTACTTCTTCAATAATTGTTTTCGTATTAATACCTGGTCTGCAGAATTATGTCAAATTATATCTTTCTGAAAAATACATTAAATTTCCTTTCTAATAATATATCATAGTTAAATAATAGTAATTAATTAATGAGAGAAAAATAGGTCTGAAAAATATTTCTTAGGAGGTGCGATTTTTGTGACGCCGAGTGTAGTATATTATAATATATTAGAACTAAGTTCTCAAATGTATTCGTATTCATTGGTCGTACATCACTAATTTCGAGATTGTGGTGTTTTCGTAATTAAAGAGTTGTGCCTACATACTCCCGTATGTCGAGGTCAAGTAATCACAGCGTGTTTCGTATTGCGAATGTTTCAAGAAAATACCAATTTGAAAAGCCCCGAGTTTTGAAGTGAAGTGTCCGGAAGAATGCTTTCATAGTTCAGCTTTTAATCGCGAGTAATCGAGACTGAACGGTAGCAAGTTATCGAAAAATGATATGAATTGGAATTTTAATCGTTTCCGAAATTAAAATGAGGCCAAATAACCAACAACGCATTTAAAAACAGTGAGTGTACATGGATAGAATTTTTTTTTTTTTTTGCCGACCCGCATGACGTAATGGTTACCACGCTGGACCGCCGTTCGAAGGGTCCTGGGTTCGATTCCCAGCGAGGCCGAAATTTAAATTATGAGTTTAAATTTCTGTTCTCGGTCTGGATGTGTGTGTAATTGTATTTCTGTGTTGTACATGGACCCACGACACAGGGTATTCTAGTGTGGGGCTATGAGTGTGTGGCGTTATTTATTTATTTATTTATTATATAGGGTGGAATTTTTTAACGCCACTCGAAGGGAAAGTACTGTAAATACTGGAGATGGCCAATTTTACTCAAAGGAAACATTCCTTTTAAAAAGAAACAGAACTGCATTCACAGATTTTCGGAACGCGTTAAATCGGAAAAAATAACACCCTGCACTTTTACGGCATCGATTGATAGGGCCAATTCCCCTCCAGGTGGCGTTAAAAAATTCCACCCTGTATACTTTAGTAGCAAAGAGTTTTCAAAGAAATCTGAGAATTATTTTAGACGTAGCAAATTTTGGACGTTCCACTTAATTCGCTTTGTTTCTCCAGAAGTTCAGGACAGAATTCAAAGTCTGAACGGTGCATAGCTTGAATTGAATTTAAATTAAATTTCCTCATTTTCCAAGGGTAATCTGTGCATGCAATTAATCCGTATTGTGTCTGACTCATAGATATTTAGAGCTAACTAGCTTTACCAAGCGCGATGCTACGCTTATTAAAAAAAATAAAGAAAAGTCAGCATATATCAACCACGTGTTGAATGGATCAGCAAAAAATCAACATGTTCGACTGTAACACATCGACCATGTGTCCGATTGACACAATTTTGGCACCAAAACTCTCGTCAGAGAATTCTGAACAAAGTTGCTAAAGACATCAGTGCTCTATTTTTATAAATGACTTAGAGAAAAACATTCATTTTTATGTTAAGAAGGTGGTAATCAAACATTCGTACAAGAAAGAATATAAAAAAATTGAACAATAAACCAACCTCGACGACGTCCTTAAGCAGGAACCGCCTGACGCGGCGGCGGCGCGGCGCCGGCTCGGAGTCCCTCTCGATTCCCTCGTCGTCCGTGTCGGCGCGGCCCCCCTCCGACGTCTCGGAGCCCTCCGACATGGCCCCGCACTCCTCGTCATCCTCTGCAACCAACACCAAGACATTATTTTACGTAACTTTGGAAAACGTAAGAATGAACCAATGACTCTAGCAAGAACGGTTACATCTCGATGCTCTGTTCCGCAATATCGGGTAATCTAGCAAGAATGGTTAGATTTTGATGCTAATATTGTTCACAAAAAGAACTGAAGCCGTAGTGATAAACGAAGTTCCTGTGGCCACTTGACTTTACACCTGCGTTGTACAATTATATGTTAATTAGGTAACATAACGGATACAGTGCACTATTGAAACACATGTGTATCATAATGTGTTACAGCCAAAACACGTTTCAAAATCTCTATGCAAACCGAACGGCCTTGATCAGGCACGTGCGATCCAGTTGCGTTACGAATCGCGTCACGATCACGATCCTTTGTGATCAGTCACTGATCAATGAGGGCGGTGACAGCCCTCCGAGTTGTTACTTACACGACATTCGGTTACGCAAGAAACATGGTGACGATACTGCGACAGATGTTTTTATCTTTGTAACTAGCCGACACAGGAGCAGACGAGCAACATTGTGGTATATTGTCAACGTTTCCCATGGACATCAGTAAGCCAAATAATTCGTCGATGCTCAGCTAGCTAAGAAGAGAAGAATGTATAGGCACTCAAGCTCCTCGCTTTACATGACGAATCGTTTAGAGGCTGACTCAAAGCAGAGGATGGTAACTTTGCCAGGTGGACTGAAGCCCTACCCTAACCCTGCTACTGAAGTAGCACATTGAAAGTACATATGTATATATTGGAGTGCAGATAGGAAGAGGATGATAACTTAGCCAGGTGGTCTTCACTCGAACATTGAAGTTACATATACATTTATAGATTTTTCAGGAAATAGTTATTCCCTGCATCATGCGTAAGTCTTAATAACCATGACTCCAATTGTTGAGGAAACGTGATACATATATCAGGAAACTTAATACATTTGAGCCATTTTTACGTTTGTTATAGAAAACAATGCTTACTACGTGTATTCACATTTGGAACGTTTCATCTCTACAATGACCCACATCAGTGATTCAGCAATGCCACAATAATTCGTAATACACAGATAGGAACAGAGTTCTCTTTGTGATGTAGGACTCAGAAGACTTTGTTACCTAAAATATGTCTAGTTATGCGTTCTAAATGGTTGTAAAAGATATATGTAAAATTATGTATTACATAAAAGTTATCCAACATTCTTCGAAAACCTCTGCTAAATTTCATTTAAATTTCATGGCACTGGAGAGGCATTAATGTTAATAAAACTTTACCGTACCAACTCGTACTTTAATCTAAATTAAATTATAAATTCCTCTAGCTAGCAAGCTTTGTTTAGAGAAATACCTCATCTTTCCCAAATGAAAATTCCATGAACCCAAGTTCATTGTAGTCTTTGAGAATGCACATATGGCTCTGAATTAAAATACACGAATAATATAGTCGCACGTCAGGCTGAAATACGTCACGGGTGTATTTAAAGTAATGGCATGAAAATAATAAAAACAAAAATTGAATGGAAGTTTCTAGATGGATTTATACGGAAAAGAAATGAAAATACGGGATGGAAAATGTATAAGTGAGATGACGGTAATTTAAAAAGTATTTGAATTCGGAACATCGGATGTACAAGTGAGATAGCAGAAATGAAAAAAATGGTTTGAATTTGGAAGATTAATTAGTATTGGAAATTTAGGTGTATATAAGCGAACGAAATCACGGTACGGTAGTACGGTACGAGTAGTCCTAGGAAGCCGGCCAGGAAGGAGGAGCAAGAAAAAAGAAGAAGAACAAGCAAGAAGAAGAAAGAAGTGAAAGTGAAGTGAACAGACGTGACGTGCGTAAGTTCCGCGAGTGAGTTCCGCTAATGTGCAGTCATTTGGATGTTACAGTGTTGTGCTACCGTTGTAAATGAACACCCTCGTAACAAATCGGTGTTTCTTTCTCCTATCTCCAACCCACATTCGTGACAATATATTCCCATTTTATATCTACTCATATTAACAAACTTGGCAATGAAATAAAAAATAATACGAGAATTTTGTATCAGGTCATAATGCTGGTATAGCTGGATAAATAAATAACGCCACACATTGATAGCCACAAACTAGAATTCCCTGCGTCATGGGTTTCATGAACAACATACGAACACAAGGACACACACAACCAGACCGAGAATAGATTACAACTCATCATTCAAATTTGTGCTCCGCTATAAATGACCCAGGATTCCTAGAACGCCGGTCCGCATGAAGACCATTGCGCCACACAGGTCGTCACGATTACATTGACAAACAGTTGATGACAGCCCGTACATACAGCAAAGGTACAATATATCATCATACTTACACTCATACGAGCAGACGATGCTTCTCGTTGAAGCTTGTCATATAATTTATTGTGTATATATCAACCGAGTGAAATTGATTCCCAGTACGAGTGTGTGAATGTTCATTTATCCATCAGTCACTTTACTTTATTGACTTTCGAATGTGTTTAGATGCCAAATTAGGGACCCTTTAAGAACATTCACATCTCAATCATACGAATGTGACAAATTCGCGTTGGTGTACAAAGCAATAGTGTGAACAAACGTGAAGTTTCTAATGAGTCAGCTGGTGTCTATTTGGCGGCGAGCTGGCCTTAACCTGGGAATGTTTGCTAAGCTCGAAATTACTGTGAGCTCACGCGAGGCTGCGTTACGCCAATTGTAGGCGATGAGTGGTAGTTGTCACAAGTACAGTGTTCAGTGATCATTATCGCAACACAACTGTCTAGTCGCACGGCACTCGTTTCCTCTCACAGTGTGAGGGTCGCGGGTCACAGTCCACCTTACTGGCCGAGTGTATATTAGAGGATTTCACACAACTTTGAGAAGCAATAAAGCTCTTAGGTGCGAGGAAATCTACGAGGATTTCCTACACGGAAGTAAGCAATAATTTAATGGCGAATGAGCCGTATTAAATGACATCCTTTTTATATGTGATTAGCTAAACTAGTAGAAGAGCCACCTAATGGTAAAGTCACCTTCGGTCATGAAGATCAGCAACATATCACCGATACGTTGCCGGCCAATAAAAGTACTTGTCACATTAACTTGTTCACCTTTAGAAAATAAAATCCCTATTGTATTCGTTCCACAAGCAAGTGAATTATGGCTCACAGGAACTGAAAATAATGTCCAGCGAATGCATCGCATATTGAAAGTACAATTTCTGTTTTTAATTATCAATCTCCTGCTATCGATTTCCTAAGACATGACGCGATTGGATAACATAAAGAGTAATAAACATAAACATTTATTGTTATTGCGGATAAAAGCAAAGTAATCGCCGGCCAAAGGTCTCCCTCCTGGCAGTATGAGATTGCGCAATGTGTCATATTAGTCATAAGGTTTGATTGAATACGAAAATCATTATAATCTTCTTCACGTCTAGTTTACTTTAATGGTAGACTACCCTACCAACTAAGAGCCGTTCTCAATATTCTGTCTATCTTCTACCTTATAGTGTTACTTGTAACTATTAATAGTTTATTTACTAAGCTATCCGGTAACATGTTTCTAAACCAATTCAGACCTAAGAACATACTCATGTATCCGATGAATATGTTTTGTTCACTACTCACCGTTTTCGCTTTTCGATTCATTTAAGTTTTCCATTTTATTTTGATTAAGCGTTATAGTTACACAAACAACCACACCAGACAACAGACGGGAAAAAATATGTTTATTCTACTAACAGTAATGTTAAAGCGCATATTCATTACATTTTTCATATACTGACTACAGACTCAGTCCAAGTACAGACTCAGCGAAGTGGTTTTATATTTGCATCTATACAAATAAAAAAAATCAGTGTCTGTTTGTAATATAACGAAATGCATATGTATGTATACACGGTACATATGTATACCAAAATATCATTTTTACAATTTTTGTCTGTCTGTTTGTTTGTTCCGGCTAATCTCTGAAACGGTTGGACTGATTTTGAACGGACCTTCACTGGCAGATAGCTATTGTAATAAGGAGTAACTTAGGCTACTTTAATTTTAGAATTATAAGTTATCCTCAATACTAATAATAGTGAACGACGAAGTACCGGTCATAGCCAGTTGTTAGCAAAGTGTAAAGCAATAAAGCGCAGATTACGAGCATAACACCAAACCTCTGTCTAGATTGTACAGCGCCATCGTCCAGTCGGTACCACTTTCGTAACAGTTATATTATCACTGACTCACTCACCCATCAGACCTTTGCCCTATGATCTAATAAGGTAATGTTTCTTTGTATTTTGTAGACACCTTCAAATTTAATCACCTCGTTATTGAGGAGTTCTAGACTATATTTAGGGTTGCCAAATGTCGAAAGGACCAACCCGAGAGAATTATATGTTTATGAAATTTGTCAGGGAGTGGACTGAAAGAAAATCATAGAAACAGGAATGGAAAGCACAAATGTGACCATATTTTAATTCAGGACAACGTCTTTCGATTTCGTAAAGACATCAACCCAGCGTAAATCCACTCGGCTTTTTTCAATGAGATGTAATTGCATCTCATGCAAAAGTCCAACCTCATCGTACAATTTTTCACTATCTAAATCAACATTAAATCATTTTTGGAATCTAGAAAACCCGAGAAATTATTATTACCCTTATTACCGGAGCCTCCCGGGCAATCTGGGACGGTTTGGACCTAACTAACTATACTCCACCGCTCGTTTCACTGCGAATAGGTAGAACTAACTTAAGGTAATCAATTGACGATAGCTATCTAAGAATAACAACCATATCAGACTTAACAAACCCTTCGAAGCATGTCACCGGAAAATTTGGCACCACCAACCCACCTACCTAATAACTGATAACAGTTACTACTGCTCTAGTAATTGCTTAACTCAAAGGAAGAATACTACCAAGCTTCGTCAGTGAGAAGAAAGGGCAGAAGCGGTTTAAGTATCAAGTTACTTGTTACAAAATGTTTTAAAACAGGTCTAAATCGTTGCAATAAACTGATTGTGGTTGTAGATCCTATAGATGTGGCAACGGTTTCAATAAGTCATCGTAAAACGTGCGCGACGATGCAGTTACTGCGGCGCCTGGCGACTGACGGCCGACCAGTAGTGCGAGTACTTAGCACAGTTGCATAACATCCATAAATTGACCACAAGCGTTTATAATATACACATCAAAACATTAATAAGTTTCGAGAAAATTCTGACGATTTTAACTTTATATCAAAGCTAAGTAACTTAGCTCATTAAGCAAAAAAAGTTCGATATTCCATTTGGGTGAATTTCTGAAAACACTACATTTGGTTCTCCACGCATCGCGACGTTAATTTTTCGTGTGAAATGATGAAGTTGAAACAACATGGCTGACGAATTTACTATAATATTTTTAGAGCCTTAAATATACGATCTATCTGAGGGAAAGAGATTACTGCCGTCGTCAGTGTTACATACACAACTCTATAAAGTATATTATATCTCAAGTTTTAACACCTACCATCAGCTATTTCCACATCCACCCAGTCGACTGGTGGACAACGCCATTAGGCATTAAGGTTACCCTTTGTTTCTTCAAGATGACATAAATTTTAATAAACACATTTTTTTTATGTTCTAAAATTAATACTATACATGGGTGAAAATCGTCTAAATAACCCATTTCTAAAATTACAGATTACAAGAATTACACGCACATACAGAAATCGATGTCAATCAGAAATGGATCGGTAACCGATTCATTATTTCTAAGTAAAGATATCATCGTGACGTCACAACGGCGCCACACAATCTATAGTACATAGGTCCTATGTTCTATTAGTGTCATGCGGCACTCTCTGACTCACCGTTAGACCTCTGCTCTGTGCCCTAAGATCTATTGTTTGTTTGAGTAATACATTGCTAATTTCACTTTCAGCGCGATAACCGCGTATTTACACGAACGGGATGTTTCGTATTTTCGAAATGTAGGTAACTGACAATTTTCTCTAAACTTATTACGCAACGATTTTTTTCACGGACACATACCTGGTACCTGTACACATACATACACACACACATACGCATGCACGCACACAAACAAATACACACACGCATATACATACACACACACTACAGGAATCAGACAACCAATGTATAATAAAAATTAGGTACTTTATTTCTTTAATAGTTGTATTTCGTTGATTAACTCTTTTGTCTCGGTGGATGAGCGGGGTTCCTCTAACACAGGTCTTGAACCAAGTTTCGGGCCCTTGCGACTTGTATTTTTTTAACTATGATAACATAGTTATGGTAATAAAATAAACAAATTAACAAGCTCACCATTTCAAAACAACTAGTCATTAGGTACATTATTTTGTCAGTGACTTATTTAAAAATTCTTGTCAATCAAACGCATACGGCACACGAAACTGTATCTGAATCTGTGAAACACTATGAAACCAGTCCGTGTAACGTAATGTAACAGGCTTATGAACGTCATTGCAATGTAACTGATCTAATAATAACTGTACATCCAATTATCAACGGCTTTACTCGAAATGTTGCCCTGATTACAAAGATAACTACTTACTCTCGAACATAACCTAAAAATCTACTCCTATCTATACAATTTCTGTCGACTTTATATATGTACGTATACAATTAAAAAAAGTAACACTTCACCTTACTTCAATTAAATTAATAGCTTTATTTAGACACGTATCTATCAGCTGATCGACTACAAAAACAGTATAATGGAAGCCATTAAAGACAAAGCGAGATGTTTCAAAGCGGACACACCGGCCAATTCACCAGGAAATTTAACATCACGGAACGGAAAGCGCCGATCATCGATCAAGCCGGGTCAGACAAAGAACCGCTAATAGGCAACGCCCATAACACGTTCGAAACTATTAATAACAATTTGAGACATTGTCCGCAAGAACCCGTGCCGTAGGTCGAAGGTTCGTTTGGACTGGCGCGATGGCGCCGGGGAACACTTTCACTGCGGCACTACTCGTGCACGACACGTTGAACAATGAACTGGGTCCTGTGGAGAAAGGAGCACCAAACTTACGGGCGACGTATCAGGATAGACCGTCAACAGTTTAAGGGCGCAATTTCAATGTAATCAGCCACTGAGATACAAAAGACTGACTGATGATAAAGATTACTGTAAAATATCCAAAAATCAATCATCGTCAATCAATCATAAATGTATCCAAAATATTATACTGTCTTGGTGTACAATAAAGAGGATTTTGTTGTTGTTGTGACTTATTATGCTCGTTAACAAATACCATTTTCTATGACGAATTGACTGAACTGTTCGTGATAACTATAACTAAATAATGATTTAAGGATAAATTAGTTTGAGCAGGTTTTTGTCTTCACACCCAGTTCAGATATAACTTACTCATTTAAGGTTTTCAGCGGGCTTCGGGTGGGCAATTTCATACTACCCTGGATTTAGACAAGCGTGATAGAATGCGGTATGCTTTTAACAAAAACCTAAATACAGGAAAACATCCGCTAAATAACGTGCTTATACAATGTTTAAAAGCAAAGTCAACAAAGGGTGTCCGGTATACCTTAAAGAAGTTTTCATCCAATCTATCGAAGTTATGTAAGTTATTATGTTTATGTCAAATAAATAAAGATAAAAAGGGGATAATAAATGTTGTCCACTATCAGTGCGCGGCGTAAGTACACCATAACAATTCATCAAAGATACACCGAAGTAGGTTATGTGCAAAATAAACACCATAATTGCACGTCAGCACGAGATGGTGAATTTATCGACGTTTCTCGACGAAATACGAGCGACGCTGGACGCTGCCTTAAATCGACACAACGTGAGATAGTTCAATATGAACAACGCTTTACACTCTACGGTTTTCATACAAAATGAACATTCAATTTCACTCACTATTATTTGAATTTTCACTTTCAACAACATGTTAAATACTTCACGAAATCCTTAATAA
Organism: Carystus phorcus; assembly: GCA_018248895.1. Lineage (NCBI taxonomy): Eukaryota > Metazoa > Arthropoda > Insecta > Lepidoptera > Hesperiidae > Carystus > Carystus phorcus. The sequence goes on from DWJN01004035.1 coordinate 9,906, forward strand.
TAAAAATCTTATAAGGCGCCTGGAAAAAGCTCAGTATATTTATTGGTATGGTATTATCTTCATACAGAACCCAGTGAAATCTTTATTTTTATCCGACAATATAAAAGAGGAGGACCTAAATTCGACAGGTATATTTTTTACGTTAGACCACGCATAACTTTTTACAGAGTAGACCAATTTTGATTAATGGCGCCGACAAAAAATGATTAAGATACATTAAAACTTACGTTAGATTTAGTTTAAGAAGTTCGTTGTATAGGTTAATAAAAAAGGTTATTTTATTGCTTTTCAGTTTTTTCGTCGATTAATTTTTTTTGTTAAAAAGTTATTTATTCCTTAACTTACACTTTCTTCTAAAGGACTTAGAGTAATTAAAGATTAGTGAATTCCTTTCACATAACTTATAATTACGTTTTTCTCTTATTAACAAACTCGAAAAGCAAATGTTAAAAACCTCTAGAAATCGGTCAATACTAAAGGATAGCATTACAAACATACGTGAGTACATACATATAAGTAAAGTGTAAAAAATAACGCATAAAAATTTTATAACTTCATGTTACAACGCAAATATGGAAAAATGATCTTTCTAGATAGCTCTTGTAATGTGGCCGAAGCCCAAATAGGACATCTCTCCAAGATAATCTCAAGATTGATGATAACGTAACCTCTGTCGTCGCACTCGTAAGATGAAAAGGCATATCAAGGAAACAGAAAGAATATTAAGTAGAAATAAATGGGTAATATTTCAACGAGGGACTGTAATTAAAAGTTCGAAGTGTCAAAAATAATTAATTTATAATACGTATTACTAAGTGAATGACTGACTGCGAGCGATGGGAAATCAACAACAGAACAGCAACTTACAAACATTAATTTGAGTCACATAAAATACAAAACCTAACCTAACCTAACCTAGCTCTGTATTTCCAGTTTCTCATCTAGTAATGTAGTCGCACGGTTAGTTAATTTTTCACTTACTCAAATTCATACCACTCAGTTATTAAAACAGTATGTCATCATCAGTCACTAAGTTTTTTTTCATCGCGGATACTAAATGTTTTAATTGTACCGTGTATTCACGATACTGCGGTGGCGGGAAGAAGCTATTGACAGCTGACATTTGACAGACACTAATGATAGATAACGCCGTCATCGTTACTAAAGTTACCCGTGAGTACCCGTTTCAAATAAATACGTATAAATTTTATTAATCACACTATAACCCACAGTCAGGTACCTGTAACATTGGTAGGAATTTGACTGTAAATCTGTCAATTTGGAACTCGGAGGTGTGTGGAAACAATAACGCCCACACAACGACACGCGTCACATTCTTGCATACAATGCGTCGCCACGGATCATTCCACATCGATAACCTGCGTGTTAGTGTACCGCTCAGTATTGACCTATGAGCACACGGCGAAACAGATCAATGACAATGTATTATCTGCAACGGGTGAATATTGATAACATGAAAAATTTCAATAGTGAACTATTTGCGAGTGTCGCAGTACATTATCGCGCGAGCTTGCATAAGCGATCTCTCATTGCGGACGAGTTTATAGGATGGACCTCGGATAGGTCAAAAACTGCTCGGACGAGTTCGATTATAAACAGATGTAAGTAAGCCAGATGTACGGGAAACAGTAAATATGTTAATTACGAGTTGTAAACACTATTAAAATTAAATCGTAATATAATTTACATAACATAAATCATCAAATAAACGCTTACTTACACACTCGTATCCCCACATTAGGATCCCCTAACACTTATGACCCGAGAGCAATCATGTAATAATACTAGACAACTTCAGATCGCTACGAAGAAATACCATAAAATAATTCAAGCGAAATAATTCGTCTCGAGGCAGCGATGCATGGTGCAATTATAACAATGCAGGACACTGATTTACATGAAATTTGGTAGATAAATGTGTACATGGAACGGTTTGAGCAACGAGCAATTAAACGAGTAATTAACAAGTCAAATTATGACATTGCACCATTAGTATCGCAACCGTTACAAGCACGTACTTGTATAATAAATTCCCGAGGAAACAAAGAGCTCTGGTACAATATAATATTATAGTACATTAAACTTCAAAGTATGCATTTACATTGCTAAATAAAGAATTAGTAACACTTTTTTAACGACAGATTCAATCATAACTTAATTAGAATTCAGTTCATCGTTTATATCAGGACTGCAACATAACCAATGGTTTAATGATTTAAGTTTTAAATGTTTTTGAGATCTTTTTTATGCAATGGAATTAAAGGAAACCCAAATATTATATATGAACTTAATGTGTTAAAGCTGCGTGTAAATGTGTTTATTTTGAATGACACTGTAATTTTATGCGGTGAATCTTAAAAAATACGCACGTGTACACAATGAAATACCGTAGCTAAGATAAGGAAAAACAGTCCTTAGATCTATACGTAGGGAACAGAATGTTCTTCATAAATAATCACCTCTATCTATATAATTCCATTTCAACCAGACGAATGGACTTACTAAACCCCCCACTTGTTTATAAGATAAGATAAGATAATCTTTATTTAAATCTTATAAATGCACATGATAAATTACACAAAATTCATTCAATTACATAACATGAATAGAAATAAATAAGAATCATGAATGAGTTAAGTTGTCAATTACCTAAACTAGGCAAGAAGCCTGTAATATAGGTAACTGAACTCTTTCGATAATTAAACATAATTACTATATAACAACGTTTATATTATGTGTACATTAATTTATCACAAATACGCAAATAAATATTGCAACATCTTAGAATTGTATTGTAGGAGTCGATGTAGTCTTTTTACTAGGATGAGAAGTTCTACGAAGACTAAAGTTAACTATCGTCACGAAACGCTGCAGAGACAGATGGTCGATAATACATTGAATGCGGCCCGATCCAGATCTGCGGCCAAGTTTAAGATGGCGCTGACCT